>PVKM010007536.1:0-41232 GCA_004027735.1 Carollia perspicillata | reverse complement strand
TTTCAAAAGAACCTATGCACCCCAATGTTCATAGCAGCACAATTTACAATAGCCAAGTACTGGAAGCAACCTAATTGCCCATCAGTAAATGAGTGTATCAAACAACTATGGTTCATTTACACAATGGAATACTACACAGCAGAGAGAAAGAAGGAGCTCCTACCCTTTATGACAGCATGGATGGAACTGGAGAGCATTATGCTAAGTGAAATAAGCCAGGTGGTGAGGGACAAATACCATATGATCTCACCTTTAACTGGAATATCATCAACAAAAGAAAAAAGCAAACAAAATATAACCAGAGACATTGAAATTAAGAACAATCTAACAATAGCCAGAGGGGAGGGGGGAGGGGACAGTGGGGGATGGGTTTTCTGGAACTACTATAAAGGACACATGGACAAAATCAAGGGGGAGGGTAGAAATAAGGGAGGGAGGTGGGATGGCTGGGGTTGCAGGGAGCGGTGGAGGGAAAATGCAGACAACTGTAATTGTACAACAATAAAATAATTTTAAAAAAGATGGAAGAGGAAGTATTTTTAAAATCAATATTCAGGCATAACTAATTTATTCATTAAATTCTAGTTGAGATCATAATTATAGAGTGGGGCTAAGTAGGTTTACAGTTGTTCACATGGAAAATAACACAATAATTAACAAACAATAATACAGAATAAACTGTGTCTTATGTACTCACAATTATAAGCCTATTTTTACCCCACCCTGTATTTTTTTACCATTACCAAAGCTACTAAACCCTCTGCCTGAAGACTTTGCTCTCTAAGTACATTTTAGGCTCATAAACTGGAGTAAAAAGGGACTGAGATTCATTCAGTGTCTTGGTTTGTAGATCATCTTATACATTCCCTACATGTGCAAACTCTAGGCTGGAATCTACCTGTTAGGTCTGTCTGGAGTAAAGCGAATATGAACTGCAATGTAAATTCCATAAAGCAGGACACTTTATGTTTCTTTACTGCTGCATTCTCAGTGTCTAGAACTCTGTCTGTCACACAGTAGGTACTTAACAAGTAAGTGTTAAATGAATGAATTTATAATGTGTAACCTGCCTTCCAGGTCTGTGAGCCCATGATCACAGCCTACCATTATAAGGGATTATTACACACACACACACACACACACACACACACACACACAGTAAAACTGTCAAAAGCAGAGCAGCCAATGTAGGCTTTTCTACTTTGCTTTATGAAGAAGTAACGACCCTGTCCTCCAGCCCCCTATAATTCCCTTTCTCTGTGGAGCAGTGTCTTGTGAAAAGTTGATGTTCAAAAAGCACTTGCTATAAAATTAAATGAATTATATCCAAAGAAAGCCGAAACACTAATTCAAAAGATCATGAGCACCCCAAGCACCCCTATGTTCATTGCAGCCTTATGCACAATCATTGAGATATGGAAACAGCCCAAGTGTCCATCAGTACATGAGTGGATAAAACAACTATGGCACATTTACACAGTGGAATACTCCTTGGCCATAAAAAAGAAGAAAAATTTTACCATTTGTGACAGTATGGATAGACCTGGAGAACATTATGCTAAGTAAAATAAGCCAGTCAGAGAAAGACAAATCCCATATGATTTCAACCATATGTGGAATCTAACACATAAACTGAACTAACAAGCGAAATAGAGACAGACTCATAGATGCAGGGCAGGCTGACAGCTCTGGGCAGGGGGGACCTTCGGGGGCGGAGGGGATGCACAGAAAGGAAGAAAGGACTCATGGACATGAACAACAGTGTGGGGATAGGGGAGGAGGGAGAGGAGCATAAGGGGGACAAATGGTAAAGGAAAAAATACAACTAAGAATGAAAAAAAATAAATTCAGGGGAAAAAAACTAGGAATCAAAACTCACTAGAAACAAAAGCATTAGCCAATGGCAGATATGTGAGAGGACTTTCATTAGGAACTATGTAAAGCAGTCCAAACCCCCTCCGATAGGATTTATAAATTAAAATTTACACAAGGAAAAATGGAGAGACAACAGTGCACACATCTCAGGTTGGCTTTAAGAATTAATCACTATTTAACCACTTGTGCCTCCATTGCTAGATGGAAATCGCAGTGCTTACAAACTTTACAGAACTGAAATAAATGGTAAGACACAAAGAAGGTTAAGATAAAATGTTGTATACAAATAAGCTTTTAAAAAGAGCTACTTTCCTCTTATTTAGGAGAATTTTCATCTATATTTTAACTAATGCTTTACAGCCATTAAATAAATGAGGGCTTTAGTTTTCCACCTGATTATGCTATTCAGCAGGCAGAGGACATTAATCTCCCATAGTTCCAAGGGGGTCAGTGTTTTGGGGACCTGTGGGTGGCGAAGTTGCTGGGCTAACAACTTATTTAATAGCAGGATATGGCCCACCTGGTCTAGAAAGAAGCTAGAGAAACCACTAATTTCTCCTCAGCATGACACCATACACACAACCCAGATAAAATAAATTGTGTTCAACAGACAGACATTATAAACCAGGTTTACAATTGGAGCTAGTCCCTGCTCCTTCCACGCGGCTGCGCTCTCCCATCGGGTCCAACATTAAAATCATCAGACTGGCCTCTGCTCGGGCGTGCATTCCAGTGTCCGTGACTATTTCCCAGCCCTCTTGTAGGCAGGCAGTAAATAATGAAAACAATTCAGTTTTCACCTTTAAGTTTCATCCACGTAGACTTTTCACAGTTTTCCAAAAGTATGTGGGTATGTAGGCATTTGTGTAATTGGGCATACTGACAGTTTAAATTGTTTTTTTTTAAGTAAGGAAAATAGAAATTAAATGTTGTTTTGGTCCTGGCTGGTGTGGCTCAGTGGTTTGAGCCCGGGCCTGCGAGCTAGGGGATCGAGGTTCAGTTCCCAGTCGGGGCGCATGCCTGGGTTGCAGGCCTGTTCCTGGCAGGGGACGCACGGGAGGCAGCCATGCATTGATGTTTCTCTCCCTCTCTCCTTCCCTTCCCCTCTGGGGATGGGTAAATAAAATCTTAAAAAAAAAAAGAGTTGTTTTTTAGTTTGCCCCTTCCTTTCCTTCTTTTGTTTCTACAATGGCAAAACAGAAAGGAATATAACTAAGTTTACTTCATCAATTTTGGCTAAATCATTGCTTGCATCTGAAATAAAACCAGTGGTCTTGTTTCTCTTATCAGTGGTTGCTTTGAGATCACAAAGACACCACTTCCCTGTTGGTGAGAAGCAGCACAGTCTGTTATCTTGAGAAACAGATAGAAAATTACACTTTAAATATATAGCTTGAGCATTTTGAGTAGCTCACTTTTATGTCAGAGGTTTTCTTAATTACAGCCTCTCTTCTGGAAGATAAGAAACCTCCTGTCACCTTTGCTGAATATCACATTATAAGAAAATTTTGATTTTACCCTTTTCCCAGGGGATACTCCTCATTGACTTGGAAAGAACGAACAGGTACCCCACCCGATTGATCCAAAATTTATCCATGGGAAGAGCCAATGAGTAGAGTGGTCTTCTGGTCTATAAAGAATTTTTGCTTTGCATAAAAAAGGCATATTCTTTGGCTTATCCCCTTTGGTATACATGTTACTGGAAATGATGTTTCCTGTTCTAATAACATCATTTTCCTGTTAACTTTAAGTGGATAATAATAACAACAATAATAAGTGACAGTCTAAAAACTATACATAAATTAATTCACTTAGTTCTCACAAACCTCCACAAGATGAGATTAGCTTTATGTTAAAGATGAACAAAATGAGTCCAAGATGGTGTTTTTTTTTTTTAAAGAAGACTCAGCGAGTGCTAGCTAAGGAGTATCAGAGCCATCATTCAAATCTGGACTGTCTGACTCCAGAGTCCACACATCTTAAATATCATGGTCAGGGAAGACCATATTGAGAAGCTGACATTTGGACAAAGACCTAAAGAATGCGAAGGAGTGAGGCACGGCGCGCTCTGAGCAAATGGCATTCCAGGCAGAGGGAGCAAGTACAAGGCCGCTGAGGGAACAGCACACTTAGGTGAGAGACGGAGTGGGCGACATGACTTCCAGCATTTTTGCCTAGAAGTGGAGAAGATCTGGGTGATCCATTTGGGGGCATAATCAGGAGTTCAGTTTGAACAGAAATTTGGGGTTCGATAGGTTTGATTGAAAAATCTATTAGATAGTTAAGAGGAGCTATCGAGTAGGCAGTGAGACTCCAAGACTGGGTTCTGGGGATAAAATGCCGAAGGGGCCCGCCAGCTTCCTGGATGCACTGACAGTCATGAGGCTGGACTAACAAAAATTAACAAGCACTAACAAAAATTACCAAGCACATGGAGATGGGAAAGTGGGCCAAGAACTAAATGCTCCAGCATTTAGAGACAGAAGATGAGGAGTCACCCAGAAAAGAAACTGGGAGGCGGGAGGGGCTGAAGTGGGAGGAAGACCAGGCGATTGTGGAGGCCTGGATGCCAGGTGAAAAAACATCCAAAGAGGGAGGTCATCAGGTTTGTCAAATGTCGCTGGTAAGGCTAGGAGAGCACTGGAAATTGAGCAATGGATATAGAAACATGGTCTATTCCATCAGGGACCCTGATGAGAGAATTTCATTACAATGACCAAGCAACAATCTAATTAAAGCAGACTTAGGAATGATCGAGAATTTTTCATAAACCACACAACAAAGATCTGTCAAAAACCAAGCCCTTATCATTATTGATTGCATGAAATGGTGTGTCATACTATGGAAATTATTTTTTAAATGATGCATAATTTCTGGACAAAATATAGAATTCAGTAAACTAATAATTTAAAATATGCAAAGAAATACTGAGAAGAGGGATTTAACAGAGAAGAACATCTTGAAAGAATGGAATGGATACAAGAATGTGATTGGGTCAAAGGCTTATACTTGGAAGTGCCAATCACTCGATGCAACCTGATTCAGGAAAATTGGGGGAGATTTGTGGGCCCGCGTAACTGAGAAAGCTGAGGCACAGCTGAACGAAGGCGCTCCCTGCCATCCTCTGAACTCAGTGAAGCCTCGTCTCTGCTGCTGCTCCTTTTCGTGTGGGCTTCACTTTCAGGCAAGCTCCCCAGTCAGGCTGGCCACCAATGGCTGCCTCCAGGCTTACCTCTCACTGCCTAGCAATCCTTGTAGGAGGGGCTTTTCTTCCTCAACATACCTGTAAGCTCTATGTGTTGGTTCTGATCAGCAAGACTATTGTGCTATATATAGCTCAATAAAAATTTCCTGTGGTCCTCGAAGCATGGGTTAGATTTAAATATCATCCCCACCTTTTGGACGTGGCATAGTGAGGTCACCTCTTTCTAAACCACAGGTCTCAGCCATTAAGTACAGAGTTACCCATTAAAAAGTAAGGTTCTAATCCTATAAAAATGGGGGAATGAATATTTGGTGCATGAAAAAATATGTCCATTAGAGAATAGAAGGAAGGATATTTGAAAAGGAATGGAGACAAGTAATTGTACAGAATCGACTATTTACTTCACCTGGACTTCTGTACATTCTCTCATTTAATAGCCATCACAACCCCAAGAGGTAAGTGCTAATGTTGGGGAAAGCTTTGATATGAGAGGGATCTCTAATATTTGCTACAGAGAAAACTTGCCACTAGGACAAAATTATAAACTAATATTTTAAACCTTAGGATATTTGTATTCATAGCTATACAGTGAAAAAAATATGTATGGCTCATCTGTTTAGCATTATAATCAACAGCTATGGAAACAAATCAATATATACAAATAAGTATTACTGAAAATTGTAGTCTTACAGTCTGGTACAAGTCTTGAGGTTTTCTGTTTCAATTTCCCTAGCAAGTGAAGCTCTTAGCTTCTCAGGATGAGCAAAGAGGGGTCCATGGGTGTGAGAAGGGGCGGAGGGCCCCTAGTGTGAGGTGGGGTAGGGGAATAACTACCACTTGCAAGGTTTTTCAAACAGTCCTCTCAATTCAGGCTCACCTCTTTCCAGTTCCTTAAGAATTACACAGCACCTCCAAAGCCTGAACCTCTCTGAGGTTCTGAGGCTAACAGTGGCCTGTTGCAAACTGGCTCTTCACATCAGTACTAGATTTTAGCTTCATTTTCTTCCTTTGTATACTGTTGACATCTCTCGTCTAGGGTCTTCTCCTCTGTCATTTTCTTTCTTTTTTTTTTTTTTGTGGACTTCTTCCCCTCTACTGGTGTTTTGTGAGTCACAAGCACAAAACATACATGTTCATTCAACCTACCTCATCGACCAGAGGTTCCTTCATCTGTTTCTCCATCATCATTTATAAGTGTAATGACTGATGTTAAGCATGCTACTACAATCCTTCTGGGTAGCCTAAAGTCCCACCTTGTAATTTTAATGACTCTTCCATTCCCAAGGGATATATATACCAACCTCCAAACCCTATCCACATTCATACATTTGAACATATTTTTTTGCCTAAGTCCTACCCTCGTATTTATTTGATCACCCTATTTTTAGATTGGTCCCAGATCTGAGGTATCATTAGGTTTCTAACAGAATCTGCCTTCTGATCATATTGTAATTAAGTTGTCAGAAAACAGATTGCAACATTTAGATTAGTGTTTTGAGCTGTGGACACCTATGTTTCCATGCACCTGGGTAACAACTGGTCCAAAAGGAAGTTTTCATTCTACCTGGAGTTTTCTAACCTACTGTGGCAAAGGTATGCCCACAATTGCCACATCTTTGTAAAGCACACATTTATTTAGACATAATGTAAGCTCATGAAGCCTGGCGAAGATTGTGAGTCTCTCCATGAGGCTTTGCTATCTCAGAAAGCATACATGTCTGGGAGAGAAGGACACTGAATCACAGAACCAGAGAAAATGCCACTTGAAGCAGTCCATTTCTTTCAGCTGTCAGTGACTTTTGGTTGTTGGTTTCTTTGTTTTATAGCTTTCTTTGGCTCTATAAAGTATCTTGACATACTGCCTGAGACCTCTGGCTTGTGCTTCATTCCATTTTTTTTAAAGTAAGTGAGATGCCACTGTAAAAGGCATTGAGGCATCACCATTAAATTACTTCCACTGTATGTGCAGACAGCCATGTAGAGCTCACTCCCACTTCTTCGGCACACTTTATTGTTACCTTAGGGGAGCAGAGGTGATCACAGTGGTAGGACAGACTTGATGCTTAGTTATGGGAACATTCTCCCTTACTAGGTCTAATTGTTGCTCCATATTTAATAGGGTGACAGTTTTACTGGGAATTCAGGTATTCTATTTAAATGAAGACTATGTTATAACTTGGAACGTAGATTAATCTCTAGCCCACTGTCTGGCGTACACTTATTCAATACCTTTCACTTACTCTATCTCATTGAACACTCATTGCCAGCGCCCCCACTGAGGCCTTTGTCCTGTCTGTCCCACGTCCCTAAACACACTTGTTCCAGACCTTAGGATGGATGGTGCTTCCTCATCTCTCCAGCTTTGGCCTAAATGTGACTTTTTCAGAGAAATTGCCTCTGATCTTTCACACTTTACCCACTTTATTTTGTTTTTATTCACAATACCCACTTTATTTTATTTTTATAATGATCTGGGTTTGATATTTTCTTGATTTTTAACTTGCTAAGACAACAGAAAGTAATTGTATTTTTTCCTTTATTTTGTTTCTAGGGCCTGGAATATGGTAGGCATACCCATGTCTCCATATGACACAGAGAAAGGGTCCTTGTCTGGTGTGTTCACTCTGACACCTTGTACATGATGTGGACTTCATATGTGTGCAATTAAGTAATGAAAGACTTCCTCTGTAGTTTAATGCCTAATTGAATTGGACTTTTAAAAGTAAAATATCCCATTCCAGGTATTTTCCCAAGACAAATGAAAACTTACATTTACACACACATGCACACAAATAATGTCTTTAGAGGCTTTACTATTGAATACTGGAAAAATCACAAATTCTCATGAATGGAAAAAGAAACTGTGGTATATCCACTCAACAGTGTATAACTTCGCAATGAAAGGGACCAAACTACCAAAACACACAACATGGATAAATCTTGAATGCATAATGTCAAATGAAAGAAGTTAGACTCAAAAGGCTACATACTCTATGACTCCACTGATACGACATTTTGAAAAGGGCAGCACTACAGGACAGGAAACAGACCAGTGGTCACTAGGCCATGGGAATGGGTGGAGTGGGTTACTGTGAGGGGCAGTATAATGAAATTTGGGGGGTGATGGAACTGTTTTATATTGTTATTGTAGTGGGGTGGGGGTTACATGGTTGTATATGCTTGTCCAAACTCACCAACTGCAAAGACCATGAATACTACTTTATATAAATTAGACCTCAATTTAAAAAAGTAAGATAGCTGAGATATTATAATCCACTATACTTCAGAGCACTGCTCAACTGTTCTACAACTGCTTATTTTCAAGATGGACACTATGAAAACATGTCAGATCATTTTACTCCTCCAGCATCCTCCCAGTTCTCATAGTGGCCTACAAAGGCCGACCCGAACTGCTAACCCACTGCTTTGCTGACAGCATCATCTATAACCTTCCACCACTTCCACTCTACTCCAGCCAGAATCGCCACCTTACTGACCTTCACACCCATCAACCACCATGAGGTCTCTGCAGTTGCTGTTCGCCAGATTCCACCTCACTATTGTATCCACATGGCTTGTTCCTTTACTTCCTACAGCTCTCTGCAAGTGTCCTCTGACCAGAGATGTTTCCTTGACCAGCCTATATGACAAATACCTCTGTCTTTGTATACAGCTTTTCTATTCTCAACAGGAAATTTTATTTTATCTCTTAAAAATATGCATGCCCTCTTTAGAGTGTAAGGATCATAAAGTTTAAGATTGTATTTTATCTCCACATTTTAGAATGGTTTCCAGTTTTAGTAAGCAATAAAATGTATACATGCGTGATGAAATAAATGAACTAGTTAATTAATGTATATGTTTTCACAGAGAGCAATTAGATGCTCATAAAACCCATTTTCTCATCTTCAGCACATAGCTTATTCTTATTTCCCAACCTACCCTGTGTATGGGGTTAATCTGACTAGTTCTCATGAATGTAGATGGAAGAGATATTTTATTGTTTGGTCTAAGCAGCTATAATCAATTTGCCTTCCCTTTGATCTCTTCTCTCCCTTTTTCCTCACCCTGCCAAATGGATGACACCTGTATGATGTCAGATTCTCGGAGCTGTTTGTTAAGCTGGAAGAAGCACATGGCATGGAAAGTGTTCAGGTCCCTGAAGATCCACCTGTTAGAACCCTGCCCACCCCTCCACCTACACTGGAGTCTGTAACATTCATGAGAAATAAACATTTATTCTGTGAGGCTACCACACTTTGGAGTTGTTTGTTACAGCAGCTAGTGTTACTTACTCCAACTAAAACACAGATTGGGAATCAACAGATGTTTCTGATCTGAGGTTGGCTGCATGGGGCCATGATTTAGGTTAGAAAATTATTTTCAGATTTTCTACACTGGGGATAGTAAATGCTAAGCAATTCATAGGATGAAAGTACTCTGCAAATCAAAAAAGACACATGAAAATGTATTTTTAAAAGAATTTCATAAATGCAAGTTTTGTAAAGTACAACTTCTCTTACTTTGTTGATTCAGGTTCTTTTTCCCCCAAACACTCCTTCACTGACTTGTTTTCTTGTTCACTCTCTCAATGTTTAAAATTTACTCAATTAGTATATTCTCTGTGCCAAGCACTGTATCTTGGAAGATAGTGGAGAGCATAGTAACAAAACTATTGAAGAAAGTTTTGTTAATCATGCCATGAAAGTGCCTTCAGATGGGGCGGGGGGGGGGGAGGTCTACAGAGTGCTAGGAGAGCACAGAATAGGGGAACCTACCCAATACTTGATGTCCCAGAGGAAGTACCATTAAATGGATGCGTCAATGAGTATGATACATTTAGAAAGTTAACTGGATGGTGAGATTTGAAATAAAGTGTTCTTTAGAGTGCTTGGGACTATCAAGGAACTTAAAGAAGTAATAGTGAATAGAGGGTAACATGCTTGTAGGAGTGGCAAGAGTATGCATTGAGTGTGAGGACATGACCAAGTTCTGAAGAGTCCTAAAAGTGATGGAGCATGTTTGGTCTTCATTTAAAGGAAAGTGGAAACTACTAAAGGGTTTAAAATAAAACAATATGAGTATATTTGTTTTTTAGAAAGAGTGATTTGGCTGAATTATAGAAAACAGAAAATGGACAGGGTATATATGAATCTGGGAATGGCATAATACTGTAGGCTGTGGCTGCAATTCTCAATGTACAAAAAGATGAAGTTCCAACTAGAGGGATTGTTGTGGGGATACAGGAAAGTTCAAATATTAGGAAATTAAAAAAATTGATCTTTCAGGCTATCGCTATTATAATTAGTTACATAGCTGAAAAAAGAGGAAGAAGCAAATTGTTAGTTCTCTAATTCATTCAAATTCTGCAACTATAGGAATTCTTCTAAGTCTTCTCCTTTGTCATCACTTTGTTTTTCTTTACATTTCTACCTGTAACCTCAACGACTATTTCTAAGTGAGTCAATCCTACATCACCAATCATCAACTCTATATTCAGGCAAAACCACAATCTCCTTTCATATATCAGATTGATAGATAGGTAGATAAATACAGATAAATAAAATTTGACATTTGTCTTATGATTTTTGTCTGGGACATTCAATAAAGTTTAGATAAAAGTAATTAGTACTAGCACCTTGCTTGTTTTTACCATTAGGCATAATATTAAATTTTTTTGTGTTGTCAATCAATTGAGGAAGTTTTTTCTATTCTTAATTTTCTCAGATATTTTTCATAATAAAGGGTATTAAATTTTATCAAGTGCTTTTTCTCAATTATTCCCTGAATATTGTCAATAGCATTGATTGACTTTTTTGTGTGAAACCAACCTTGCATCCTTGGAATAATTTTTATTGGCCATGCTGTAATATCCTCTGCACATACTGATGACCTTGATTTGCTAATATTTTGTTAAGTATTTCTGCATCTATACTTACAAAGAATATTGATCTTAAGCTTTTTTATTCCTCACCATAAACAACTAGAGAAAATGAACATATATGAAATAACTGTTCTAAAAATCAGGGATTCCTTACAAAAATAAAAAACTAAACACATAAAGTAAGCCCTTGGAGCTCCCCAGATTTCTGCTTTGAGCCCTTGCTTGACCCTTGCCTAGAGAGGGGTTTTCAAAGTGCCAAATGATTTACTTCCAGCGTAAACTACAATTCCCTGCCCAAAATATAATGACTTATTTAATAAAAAGAGGGTATCATTAAAGCCCAGACACATATTATTCACAAATGGTGATCTAGTGGAATATGAATGGTATAATTATTCTCCGATAGGTAAACACAATCAGTGGCTTCTCTATACACATCCTTATTATAAACAATGCTTCCAATTAGAGTTATCTAAATGCTGTGTGAAGGCTTGTGTAAAGATGCAATATAAAGCAATGTAATATTATTTTTTCATACTCAGAGAAATACCTGCAAGCCAGGAAAAGAAGGGGTTCATGGCAGAGCAGTAGAGATGCAGAAGGCAAACCAGCTTGAAAATTATATAATCAAATTAGGTCAACAGGAAGAAGAGTTATAATCTGGAGGCAAGTCATACTAATCATCATTATTGTTCATCAGTACTTTGTGCTGAGCAACAATAAACAATGACCCCAAATCACTAGTTAATTTGGTTTGGAATCAATCCCAAGATGTGAGACTTCCTCGATTGTAGAAAAATAACAGTTGTATAGGAATGACCACGGTGTGCTCCTCATATTGGCATTGTGTTGGACATTCTTTTCAAAAGGCATCTGATGTCTAGTGTACCATTTTAGCTTCACATTCACATTATAATATTGTTTAAGAGCTTAGGCTCTGAGGCCAAAATATTGTGACTTCCATCGCTCTCTAAGCCTCAATTATCTCAGCTGTAAAGTGTGGGATAATCAAAGGCCCTACTTCTTAGGGATGTGGACATTTAAACAACTAGATAGAGTTCTTGGAGCTGGCTGGTGATGTAATCGAGGTACAAAACATAACAGTCTGTGGGGGGGGCTCCACCTGCGGAGCCTGCCCCCCCCCCAACGTCCACCACAGATGAAAATAAGACATGATCTGCTTGGGGAGGAAAGGTGGCTAGCTTCTCTCAAGGGAGAAGGGCAATGTTTTAAGCTACTTCAGTAGTTATGGGGCTGTTGAATGTCTCCTGGATTAGGGATCTTTAATTTTAGAACTATGGAAGAGAAGGGACCTACGCTAGGCCCTTCGCACGGTTCATGCCAGCTGCCATGTGTTTCACAGCCTGCTTGATGAGCTACACAGCAGTGCGGGTTCTCACACCAACCTGTAGCACAGCTGCAGCCACCCACGCATGTGCACGCTCATGGTGAGTGGAGTGGGGGCTGGGTATCTCCACTGGGTGCAGTCCCGGATGCACTGGCCAAGTTGTGACCTGCCACGCAAGGGGCGGGCCAGCAAGTTGCCTAAGGAGGGATGAACTGGCTCAGGTCAGAAACGGAGGAGGTCAAAACTCCAATTTTTTTTTAAAAAGGTAAATATATTTGCCAATGGAGAAAAAACTGTTTCTGAAAGTTGTGACTGTGTTCATAAATTTGTCAATCTAAACCATGCTATGAGTGGGATGTGGAGTGTGAATTGTTAAAGAAATATTAAGAATCCTCTTTGTTTATGCCAGAGCTATGACCTTTATTGTAAGACTGAAACATAGATGTGCTGTCTCCTGGGGAGAACTAGCCCTTCTCCACGGAAGACTAGTACCATTTTTAACTCAGTACCTGTAAACACTGATCGTTTCCTTGGGGAAAAACTGGCTATTCTCCCAGAGGAAACGGTTAGCTAATCGAGTCACAAAAGGCCCTTCTCCTTTGAGAGATCAGTCACATTTCCTCCCCAAGCAGATCATGTCTTGGTAGCATTATGTTCATCTGTGATGGCCGGAGGGAGGGGGCTCTGCGGGTGGAGCCCCCCAACACCAGTCAGCTTTTAGAGTCTGCATTCAGACCACCATGCATACTGCCTTCTCCCTTTCGGGGATTTGTGACAACTTAGTAAATTCATATGTGTTAGGGGGCAGGGGCACTTACCTCACTGGTTGGTGTGCAGCATTCAATGACCAGTAGCTAAAAGGAGGAAGCAGAGGAGTTAGAAGAAAAGGAAGCAGAAGAGATTGGCCAGTATAACTAGATTAGAGCAGGGGGTTGCAATCTTTTACTGTAAAGGATCAGAGAGTAAGTATGTTAGGCTTGGCACAGTATACATCCTGTCTCAGCTACTTAAGTCTGCCATTGTGGCTAGAGAGCAGTCACACAAAATAAGTAAAAGGGTCTGTTCAAATAAGATTTTACTTACAAAATGCTTTGAGTTGGATTTTTCTCTTAGAGCAGAGCTTGGTATCTGGGTCAGAGAATGAGGACTTGAATTCAGTCTCTCTCTCTCTTTCTCTCTCTCTCTCTCTCTCTCTTTTCACTTTCTCTGGATGACTGTAGCAGCAGGAACATTGAGGGAATGAGACCATTGTGACCTCCAGGCTGTTTGCAGAAGTGCTGGTCTAAGATTAAACAGTGTGTTATCTGAGGATGATTTAGCAACTGTCAACCAGAAAAAAAATAAACAGTTAAATGCTAATTCCAGGCATGGTGGACATGACTCAGACCATGGTGAAAAACACGCTTGTGACTCCTCATTCTCTGCTCAAATCAGCATTATGACTGTGTTCAATGGGCAGATACATATTTGTATCTGAAACCCTTCATACTTTCCAGTCACCAAGTACCAGGTGATATTTGCAGATAGGGAGAACAGATGTCCTTGTTCACCTGTGGAAGTTCTGGCACACGCCTGCTATGCCTACTTAATTATTATTATCGTCCTCTTTCAATGTTCTAAAAATGTCCCAGTTCAGATGAAAAATTACATGGTCATCCTATTAATAGGAGATAGACCCCAATTTTATAGATTTCCACTTCTTTTGGAAGCCACCCCACAAAAAGATAGAAAGCAATTCTCATCTAGTATTCCCTCTATTTTAGCAAACACTCACTGAGCACCTAATATATGCCATGAACTGTGAAAGACACTGAAGATGAAACATTCACTCAGAAGTTTTCATTTTACTTGGAGACAGGTTGTCTGTGAAGGTTTATATGAACTCATTCTCTGACTGAAATCTTCAAATTCCACAGGCACAGGCTGTCTTCTGACAAATTCCCTCCACTCTTCTGCGTTCTACATGAGCCAAAGGTGCATGAGAGCAGAGAGAGGTAGCTTCTCCCCGTCACCAGCATCTAGTCACGCTTGCTGTGTACTGAGTGAGTCCTAAGTAAATAATCAGGCAATAAATAACTCAGTTTTAGTCAAAGGTTTCCCCATTAGGCATCACTTTTTTGTTTCCACTTTGCACTGAGAAAGGGAAGCTAGTTAGTTATAAAGAATTTAAGATGCCTGTACAAGTGGCTGCAATATTTATTTTCATACTTTATACCTATTCTTTATTTAGAGCTTAGTATATGCCTAGACCTAAATCAACATTTTATGTATTGTATAGCACTTAATCCTCACAATCACCCAATGAGGGAGGAGCTATTGTTTTCTCTATTTTGTAGATAACAGAGCTCAAAGAATTAAGGAAACTGACATGAGGCATCATAGCTAGTAAGCATTCAACACAGTACTCCAACCCACATTTGATTCCCATGAAGACTGAATTGTTTGGAAAGCTGTGAGGCAAAGCACAGCTCAGATGTACACACTCAATGACAGCCTCAACCAAGGTGCTTCACTTAATACTACTAGTATCGCTACTACAAACATTGCAGGGGCCATATTTACATTAGAACATTACTTGTTGTTTATCTGAAATTCAAATGTAACTGACTACGCTGTACTTTTATTTGCTAAACCTGGCAATATCGTCAGTTACTCAGGCTGCGGAGATTTGTACTAAAAGAGCCCAAAGTCCTAACGCAGTTCTCACCTGAGTTCTACATGCCATTCCCAAGTTCATGATCCTGGGTATATGTGAACATAGACAATATCCCTAGTGCAGTTATGACGAAGTACAGGAGGGCATTCATTTTTCAGCTTGCACCCCAGCTCTCATGGTGTGCATTGTCTGATCTCAGGCAGAAGCCGTAGGAACCCAAATGCCCCTGAGCTGCCCACATTATAGTGAGCCTGTTCCACCACTGCACAAATTAATCTGTAGAGTAAGTCATTGAGCTCTCCTTTCGTGGTGATGAGAGGTAGTGTAGAGTTCAGCTGTTCAAGGGAACTTCTATTATAAATTACAGTGGTGACCAAAAGCAGGCAGGATGGGATCCAGCTGGGAACCTAGTAGGTATGTTGGCTACTGTGAAACCTACAAAGAAAGCCGAAGACCAATTTCTCACTTGAAGGTCCTGCGATCTCCTTGCAGAGAAATTACTGACACCTTGAAATGATGGATATAAATATGTTCAAACCTACTGACACAGAGAATGATTATTAAGTTTTGGGCCCCTAGGTTGCTAATGCTAACTTCCTAAAAGCACCCCAGATTTCCTTTGAAGAGTCACCCTTTCCCATTTTACTCCAGCTTTGTTTAAATCAATGGTTGTAAAACTTTCTACACCATGAAGCTAAACGATTGGCCCATAAAAACCATAGACCTGATTCCAGTGAGATGAGAGACATCTATTCCTAGAGAGAAAGGCATCTTTCTTACCCTACAGAAGCAATCCTAAGAAACCCTCCTTCTTCCTGTGAATGTCGTGGGCTGGGTGCTTTGCATGTATGGTTACATGTTGCTGCCATGAGGAAGGAGGCTGGAAACTCAAAGGGCAGGGAAGAGGGACTTACAAAGTGGCCAGGTTTGGGGTGGTATAATTTGAACTTCTGGATCAAGCTTCAGCCAAAGCCTCTAGATTTTTTCATCTATGTGAGTCAACACATTCTTTGTTGCTTGAGCCAAATTAAGGTGAGTTATATGTTGTTACCTGCAATGGAAAGGCTTCTAATAAACCTATTCATTTGGTTTTTAATTTGCAACCTCCCCAGGAAAAAGATTCATGAAGCATATTAAAATATACAGAATACAAAAGTGAACTATATAGATTAGAACTGTGTGATAAAGAATAGGTACGTCTGTCAGGGAAAACATTTTGACGTATAAGAGAACCAGCAATGAGGCTCAGATAAAAATGCTTCTGGTGGAGTCTTCACCCTTGCTGGGCCTAGCCCAGAGACTGTGATGTGCTTCCTAGCATGTGATTCCAAGGAAACAGTTTGTTCAGGTACCCAACTCGCAGTGACCTCCAGCTAAATTTGCTCAGAAGAACCACAAATTATAAAAATCTAAAAGTGAAAGTTAATAGGAGATTGATCACTTTAGGGTGGAGCAGTTAAGCATCCTACAAGAGGTCAGACTTAAGCTGAGCCGGGAGAGAGGGGGTAAGAGGTGTAGGGAGGAGAACCAACATACCAGAGAGCAGAAGCAGCATGAGCAAGCTTATACTTGAAGTGAACTTGTGTAGACAACTCTAAGGAGCTGGGCATGGATAAAGTTGAGAGAAGTTATGTCAAGAAGAAATCAATAATTATTTTAAAACAGAGTCAAAATGTGGAGCAGCGTGCAAAAAAAAAAAAAAAACCCTTCTAAGAGCATATAGAGTAGAAGTTCTCAAGCTTATTCAGTACTTATATTTTCTAAATTGTAAATACAGCATGGCAGTAATTCTGGTTTGATGAAAAGTGGAAAAAGTCTACAAATAAATCTTGACAAAAAAAATAAAACTGAGAATAAACAAACTCCCTTGCAAAAAATAAACAACATATTGAGTTTCATTCTCCTGTTGTGTAAATTAGTCCTTAGGAGTAATTTAGGTAACTTTTATTCCCTAACCCAGCAATCTAAATCTTGAATAAAATAATTCTCATTAACACCCTGTCAAGATTATATAGCAGATGTTTTAATATTGTTTTCTTAATCTGGTAGGATGGAGAGTGAAAAAACAACAGCATTCCATACCTACATAATAAACTCTTAGGGTCATCCTTCTAACGGGAGGGCGTGCTCTATGAACTAGCCCTGTCATGGTGTCAAATCAAAACACCCATTAATCACTCAGAAATCATGAATTATCAGTGGATCATTTCTAAAAAAGCACCTGCTGAATAGTTGTGGATTTCAATTATATTTTGACATAATTACCATACTAGCTCTGAGATCTTGAATAAGTGAATTAATCTCTCTGAGCCTTGCATCCCTCATTTGCACAATGGGTGCAATAATAATTACCTATTAAGGTTTATGAGGATGAAGTGTGAAAATACATAGTAAGTGCCTAGTAGGAGTAACTATCATTTGAGTGATTACTATGGGCCAAAGTCCAAAGGTTGTTACATGAATTAATTACTTGAATTCTCATTAAAACCTGATAGGGGGTTTCCCCTCTTTATGGTTGAATAAACTCAGACACAGGGAGGTTTACCAACTTACCCAATATCATCATTAAGTAAAATAATGAATATAATATAGAGTACTGCCTGATTTAAGAGAGCGCTCTATTACCACCAGAATGCCAAATTAATAAAACTTATTTTACTACTATTTCCAAGGAACCAGAAAAAAATGTACTTTAAGATAAAGTTATTGCTCCTCAGAGAAGCTCCTTGAGGTAGCTGAAGTCGTATATTATTGTCTTTATTTTATAGACAGGTATAAGAAATTACAATGAAATGTAACATTAAATCAATGGTTTATTATGGGAGAAATTAGCTCTATTTAATTAACATCTGTCTCAATGGTTCTCAAACTTTGGTATTTCTAAGACTCACTTAGGGAACTTGTTAAAAATACAGACTGCTGGGTCTGATCTTCAGGGATTCTGCATTGGGGAGATCGCCAGATCTGTTTTAACAGGTGTTACTGGAAACTTTACATAAGTTGTCCTCTAGCTGCATTTTATGAAAAACTGATCTGGAGTTCAGTAACCCCTTGAGGTCAGGGGCTACACATGCATGCACAACAAAAGGACTGACAGAAAAGAAAAAAGAGAGAGAAAGAAAAGAGAAAGAGGCAGAGTGTCTCCTTACTGTTTGCCTCCACAACAATAGAATGAAATTTTCTAGTGGGCATTCAGCATTCCCTCACTATCAGTTCATGGTTCTAGGTGGCACCCTGCTGACCTCCCAAGTGATCATGTGATTTAGGTAAGCCACAGCCAATCAGCACACAAGAGTACTCCTGAACGCCATGATTGGTTCGAGCTGGCCAAAGCAGGTCCAGTCAGAGAAAAACAGAGACTATGAGAGCTACCAGAAAAAAAGCACCTGTCTCCTTCTGCAGTGAGAATCTTAAGAGTATTGAGGTATTACAGGCATCTTGCTGCATCTTGGAGGCTGAGATGAAAATGAACGTGGCAAAATTCACCCTGAAGATACTGTTTTGAGTTCTGAACCAGCCATGCCTGAAGCCAATCTACCTCAGGACTTCTCAGTCTTGTGAGCTAGTAAATTACATTTTGACTTGAGACAGTTCCACTTGCAACCCACAGAGACAGATGATTTTCATCAAAACTTAGGGGCACGACAAAAAGAAATTCACTGGGTGGCAGGTTTTAAAGAGAGGACCTCCTAAAATTGATTTTAAACAGTCTTCCTATGTCTTACAGTGTATTCATAGTAATTCAGGCAAAAATTTTTAATTATTAATTTTTTAATAATGTACTGAACACAATAACTTACTGAGCACTTACTATTCCGCTAGATGTTATGCTAAGCATGATGCACTTTAATCCTCAGAGCCACCTTCTGTTGGTAGACACTATTATTATTCCAATTTTACTTAAGAAAAAAGGTGAGGCTTAGAAATATTAAGAAACTTGCCTAAAATCATGCAACTTGTAAGTGGCAGAGTCAAAATTCAATCCCTAGCTGCCTGAGCCCAAGGACTGATACCTTACCCACCGTCGTACATCATCTCTAAAATATTTGGCTGTATTGAACTACTGTAATTAGGCTTGCTCAGAAAATAAATTACCGTGGGGAATTCACTTTTCCTGGACTTAAACTTCAACTTAACTCCTTTATTGGGGGCAAGTGGATTTATAGTGCATTGAACCACCCTTCAATCACTCGTGGCTGGCAGGTCACTATTCATCTGTTCCTTTCTGTTTTCTAGTGGTTTAACATGTTTTATGAGGAACCTGGAGTTTTCTTTCGGATCATGTTGCCTGCAGAGTAGAGGGGACGGAAGGGAGTGGTAGTGGGGAAGGGATACAGCATCCACAGGTTTCAAACAGCACCACCCCTTCAGCTTCCGTCTGCTGATTAGATTGCTGTTCTTCCTCCTTCTGTTCAATTCATTGATCACTGCCAGCTAAATACACACATGGATGGACATGCAAGGTTCCGTTCAACTAGACAGCAAACTTGCAAAGCCTACAGCTTTGGTGGTTGGTGCAGGCTGACTGACAGAGGGACGTGGCTGGCTGATGGTCTGGATGCCAAACGCAGCATCTGTTGGTGATATTGCTTCCTGCCTCTTGCTGCACAGCCATTTGCTGCTGCCTTCTGCCAGTTCCAATCTGCATTTAGGTTGTTAAAATACAAATTCATTTTTTTCTCACCTGGGCATTGTTTGGACTAGTCAACATTCTTGAGGTCCTCTTCAAATATGACAGAATCTGAAAATTTCAGAGTTAAAGTGTTTTCAATCATGAATGAGGATAAATTCTTTCAGTGCCAAGGTTTTGCTTATGTATTTTACATGTGTTATCTCATTCATAACAGACCAAGAGGAAAGAGACCATGATCACTCCCATTTGATGGCTCAGGAAATGAAGTAGTTCAGTGAAGTGCCAAAATTCATGAAGCAAGTGCCTTGTGAAGCTTGGGTCAAATCCCTATCTGTTTGACTCTGACGCTCTTAATCATGATATTTGACTACCTAGTCTAGTGGCTCTGAAAGTGTAGTGCGTATCAGGATCACCTGGAGGGCTATTTGAAACAGAAATTGCTGGGTCCCGCCCAGAGTTTCTGATGCAGTAGATATGGGGTCCTCCGTGATAATCTGCATTTCAAACGAGTTCCCAGGTAGTTCTGAGATTGCCTCTGTGAGACTCACACTTTGAGAACTACCAATCCACTCAACCGTTTCACTACAGAACTCAGAGAAAGGTAAAACCAGGACTCAGAGAAGGAAAGAACCTATCCAATGTCACAACGTGGATGAATGGCCAAGAGAAAATTTGAATCTAGGTCTTTCGGTGCTCAAGCAGATGGTTTCTTAAGTATGAGGGAGTACCTCTTTCCTCACATAATACTTGGCTAAAGTCACAAATGATAATTTCTCTGATGTATCCTGATTCACCAAGATGACAGATATTCATGAATGAGAGTTGATTAACCTCCTCAGATTTTAAACTACTGTAAATTTGTAGCAACCAATTTCTATTTTGCAGCTCTGTCATAAAGATTCAATATGATTGAAATTTCCCCCACTGAATATAATCTTCATGACTCAATACTTTGCTTATCTTTACTCCATGATGCATTCCTACATTCGAGAACACTGGATGTAGGAATTCATCCTCCTACATATTAGATATTTATAAGTAATTTTTGAATGATTAAAATAGATAGTCGGTACACTGGGTAGGAATAAATGTGGCTTTATTACTATTTTAATATTAACACTAGAGGGGAATAAGGGGATAAAGAAATGGAAGGGTCTAAGCAATGAACAGGTATAAATGACCCATGAACATGGACAACAGGGTGGGAATTGACTTTGAGGGTGTGGAGGGCAGGGCAAGGGAGAGCAATGGGGGAAAACTGGGACTACTGTAACAGAACAGTTAAAAACATAATGTGCCATTATGAGGAAATATTCAAAAAAGTATCAACACCACCACCACCACCACTACCAGCACCACCACCGTCATCGTCGTCGTCGTCATCATCACCATCATCATCATCACGATCATCAGTTTGGAGAATTTCCTGATTCATTTCCCATCCTACTTTCTCCCTTCCAGATTTTTCTACACCCTCTGTACCTGCCAAGTGCCATTGTGTTTTCTGGTAATGATGTTTCTGTTTTATGGTTTCAGGAAAGCAGGCCAGATGTTAAGTTTTCATTTGTTTGTTTGTTATTCTTTCAGCAAATACACACTACAGCCATTGATATCCTGTTTTCAAATGGGGAGCTCTAAATTATGACAAACATTCTGCCTTGCCTGCCTTTTAAACATGTGCAGCTGTCAGCTTCGAAGGGAAAATGGTCATTCATCATCTGGGACATATTTTAACCCTTTGGAGAACTCTGAGACCTCTCTCCTCCTGCAGTGTGGATGTGGGTCCCCACACAGAGCTCTCTCACCGCAGGAAACAGGCAAATGGGGAAGAGACTGCTCAATTTATCATGTAGTTCAGTCTTTGAACCTGAGGTGGCCTGGCATGAAGTAGTCAAGCTACCTGTGAAAGGTAGCATCAGGAGCACTGATATAAGATACAACCTTGAACAATGAAAAATTTCTGGAGGAAAACAGTGACAAAGAAGGAAAACTGTCTCACTAGCTATAGACCCAGGGTTTGCAACCCACGTTGCATTGCAGACTCATCAGGAAAGCATTTTAAAAAATCCTGAGGCACAAACATCATTCACAATTATTTGATATCAGTCTCTTTGAGCGGTGAGTTCAAGGCAGATACGTGTAGTTCTAAAAAGCTCTCTCTTTGCCCGATGACCTTCAAGGATGAATACAGAGTGTTTTTAGAAATTTTTCATGGATCCTAAACATGGTGAGAAAAATGAAGTCCAAGTAACAGGATTTTCATAATCTAAGCATGGGCCTTTAATAAAGGTTGTCTTTTATTGTGAGAGCACCCATCTTCCCTAGTATTGCTTGAAGAAATCATTAACCACCACTAAATAAATAAAATGCCACTATAGCTCAGCTTGGAGCAGGCTGCAAATCCTGAGAAGCAGCAAGATTGTAATCAAAGCCTGTAATTTAGAACATCTGCCCTTCTGGCTTCAATCTGGAGCTCACGTCTGAAATCAGCACTGTTTTCTTTGTTTGTATGAGGCGTGTGACAATCTCAGTATGTGCTGCCTGCATCTATCTCCCTGTCAGCCATCCGGAGGGCGTCTCCTCCAGGCTCAGGTTCAGATGCCGTAAAGGAAGGATGGCTATTGCTTTGGGGGGACCACCCAAGGTTCCCAATGGGAATTTCCTGTATGACACTCAGCCTCCACTTTAAATCAGATTGTCTGAGACATGTACTCTAAATATTCTTAAAATCCATATGATAACTTCAGTAAAATGCATTGAGAGACATACAAAGATCAACTTAATTTTATTAACATAGATTATGTTCTTTCTGCTTGTTGTGGCTTCAAACTATTCTTTTTTTAAATGACAGCTATAGTATTGTTGCTTCAGAAATTATACATTTATGTGATAAAATAAAAAATGTTGGTACCACTCTTTCGGGAGACTTATTAATCAATTTATTTTTAGTTGTACTAGCTTGTGTAACTCAGAAGTCTGGGGATACCACAATCTGTGATAGAAAGTACCCAGAACACAGCAACTCTCCATCCGTATTGTTTTGCCGGGAATCAATGATGACTGTTTACTATTCAAATGAGCTTTTAGGAGAAGGTCCCCATTTTCTCTTAGGCCACCAGAAACTAAGAGATAACCACTGCTTATGTGCCCAGGTTTCATTTCACACAATTCTGAGAACTCAAGCCAGTTCCATTATAACTGAGTTCAGGCAGCAAATGATAACAGAAAATTACGTGCTTTGTGAGAAGGACACTCTTGCTACAGCCTTGAATCGCTCCTTAAAATGATATCTTTCCCTCCGGTACCTTTCCCGAGCCCCTGATCAGTCCTCCTGACTGACATTTATCATTGCTTTCTTGACTGACACGTAATTATATATAAGCAGATCCTTGGCATCCTTATGAACATAACATGTCCAGCTCCATCTCCTCATAAGTGACCCTGAAGGGCTCGTAATTTGTATAGTTTGTCATATTGTTGTGGTATGAATTTAAACCATGCTCACTCGGAGCTGTGTAAGAAAAAAATGAATGACTTAGCCAGTGTACCGATCACCCAGCACCTCCCCACCGTATTGCTCCAGTGTCCTTTTTCGCCATTTCTAAGAAATCAAAATTTTGTATTTTTGTTGAAACGATTAAGACTAGCTTGGTGAAAATTGAAATAGCAATTAGTTGGTGGTGTGAGGCTGTTAGTGGAAAGTGATAGAAATGAGATTCAGAAGAAGCAACAACAAGAGTTAACACTGAGTGCTGCTGTGTGTCTGGCACCACGCAGACAACGTTCTATTCATGATCTCACTGGGTCCTCACCACCCAGCAGTGGAATTGTCAGGGGAAATCTCTCCTGTGAAAGGGGAAAATGAAAACTAGAGGGTCTGGTTTAAAGTCACGTAGCCAAAGCCAAGATATGAAAAAAGGTATCTCTGACTTTCAAATGTATTTTTCCCCTTAAAAAATTAGATATCATTGTCATGCAACATCATATCAGTTGCAGGTGTATAAAATAATATTTTGACGTTTGTATATATTGCAAAAGCATTGCCACAATAAGTTTACATTCATTACGCCACCTAATTACAAAATCGTTTTCATGCGATGAGAACTTTTAAGATCTCTCAGCAATTTTCAAGTACACAAAACAGTAGCATTAAGTATAATCACCATGCTGTATATTGTACCCCCATAACTTATTTATTTTGTAACTGGAAGCTTGTACTTAAACCCCCTCCACCCAGTTTGCCTTCCCTCCCCCAATCTCTGGCAACCACCAATAACCTACCCTCTCTCTCCATGATCCATGACTTCGTTTTTAAAACCTGAGTTGTGATTGACATACAGTGTTATGTTACTTGCAGATTTACCACATAATCATCTAACATTGTATCTATTAAGAAATGATCACCGCAATAAGCCTAGTTAACACCCATCACCAGACACAGCAACTATTTTTTTTCTTGAGGCGAGAACATGTAATGTGTACTTTTAAATTCCTGTTGCTTCTATTCCACCCACCTTCTTCCCACGACCCCACTTGCTTTTCATATTCCTTATAAGTTCTTTTTGATCGTGAGTTTAACTTCATTTGGATATTCCTTGGAGTGCGTAGAACTTTTGCTATACCAGGATTTGTTGAATGCGGAAGGATGGGTAAATGAATACAGGAATGACTGATCCATTGTGTAAATGTACCATGGCTTTTTTATCCACTCATCTACTGATAGAATACTTTTGGCCATAAAAAAAGAAGGGAATCTTACCTTTTGCATCAGCATGGACAGACCTGGAGAGCATTATGCTAAATGAAATAAGGCAGTCAGAGAAAGACAAATACCATATGATTTCACTTCCATGTGGAATGTAATGAACAAAATAACTAACAAACAAAATAGAAACAGACTCATAGATACAGAGAACAGACTGACAGCCGTCAGAGGGGAGAGGGGTTCGGTGAAGAAAGGGTAACATAGATCCAGACAACAGTATGCTGATTGCCAGAGGGAAAGCAGGGTGAGGAGAGGTAGAGGAGGGCAAAGGCAGGGAGGTGGTGATGGAGGAGACTTGACTTGGGGTGGTGAACACACAATGCAACACACAGATGATGTGCTATAAAACAGCACCCCTGAAACCTATACAGTTTTATTAATCAATGTCACCACAATAAATTCAATGAAAATTTAAAAAGAATTTTCACTTACCTTAATATTTACTTTATCAGCAAAAAATCATGAGAACAAATATACTTTCATATGTATTTACTTCAGTAATGCTACAGAAAGTCTGAATGTTCAATAGCATTCAGAGTTATTTCTCAAAAAGAGATTTCTCTGTATGGAAGGGGCTCCAACATCAAACAAACAAAACATTTCTTTTACTGAAAACCTTCCACACTATGAGTCAACCTTTATAACTCCTCTGATCATGTTCCCATGTCATTTATGGATTTTCAAGGGAATGTGACCTTGAAACCAGAAAGTACCAGGGAGGTCCTGCTACTTCACGTTCAGAGAAAGGGAATAGTACATCTCATTCTTTCATGATAAAACTGAAAGACCTAAAATAATACATAGTTAATTTCTCCATATGTGTATCAGTCAGGGGTCTCCAGAGAAACAGAACCAATAGTGTGTGTGTGTGTGTGTGTGTATGTGTGTGTGTGTATATTTATTATTATTATTATTATTATTATTATTATTATTATTATTATTATTATTGGGATTGGCTCATGTGTTTTTGGAGGCTGAGTAGTCCCCGTGATCTGCTGTCTGCAAGCTGAAGAACCAGGAAGGCTGTTGGTATTAATTTATTTTGGGTCTGAACCCTGAGATCCAAAGGAGCTGATGGTGTAAGTCCAAATCCAAAGGCCAGAGAGCCAGGAACACTAATGTGTAAGGGCAGGAAAAGATGGATGTCTCAGTTCAATCAGAGAAAGCAAACTCAATCCTCCTCTGACTTTGTTCTATTCAAGCTTTCGGCAGATCGAATGATGCCCACCCATGTTGGTGAGGGTGACTGTCCTTACTCAGTTTACTAATTCCAATGCTGATCTCTTTCACACACACACACACATATATAATGTCTTACCACCTTAGTGGGCATCCTTTAGCCTGGTCAAGTTGAAACATAAAATGAACCATCACAATGGTCATATAGTACCATGAGATGAATTAAACAGTTATTTGTTTTGATTATCATAAATTGCAAGAAGGAGAAAGACAGGGGGCTATGAGGGCACATAGCAGTCAGCTATACCCTGTTTGAGGGGACAGGGTCTGGGACGATTTCCCTTCAGAAATGATATATGATCCAGAACTAAAAGAGGAGGCAGAGAGATAAATTAGAAAACACATTCAATATGCACGGGAGCTGAGTTTTTGAAACAGGGAAAAGTGCCCACGGCAAGCGAAACAGTGTATGTGAGGGTTCAAAGCAGACAGGATCAGGAAGCTGTTGAAGAATTAAAAAAAATAATGTGGGTGAATTTTGGTGATTAAAATCCTGGAAAAAATTTGAATTTAAGAGCTGCAGTTAGTTAATAATGTTGTACCCATGTAGGTTTTCTGGTTTAGATACAGCAGTACAGCTATATGAGATATTACTATTAGAGAAATCTTGGGTGAGGGTTCATGGGAGCTTTCTGTACTAGTTTTTCAACTTCTGAGTCTAAAATGATTTTTTAAAAAAGAACATTTGGAAAATGACCTCTGGGTTTCCATCTGAAATTGGGACTTCATGGGTATCAATAAAATTATACACATGCCATGACATTCCTAAGTTTATCCACTGTGTTCCTCTGACACGTGGAGTGCTATATTGTCTTAATCTATTAGCAATGATCCCTATCTGACATATCTCCCACAGGCACCGATGACAGTATTTGTTCAAGCAAACTATCATCAGGATTCTGGGAGGAAAAGGTGAGAATTAGCTGTCTACTTCTCTACTTCTCTTCAAATGTCAGCACTCCGCTCTGGAATGTATGGTAAGTAGGCGTCTGAGATCCCCTGTATTCGCTGAGAACCGCGGCTCAGGGAAAGTCTAATTGAATTATACTGCACAGCAATGGAAGTAGAATGTGTTCGTGGAAGGTCAAAAGAAGTAACACCTACAGTCCTGTGTGATAGCCAGAATGAGAGTCACATGCTCACATCTAGACAAGACTTGCATCAGTCTGGTGTTGCTTACAGCATGTACGGCATGGAACCAGGAAATGCAGGACAGCAAGCCTCACGGCTCACCGGAGCTGAGCGAGGACTGACTTCCTGTCAACAGCACAAACGCCTTCCCTCTGAAATGAATGTGGCATGGAGCGCTCACTTCTAATTATGTCATCTCTCTGCTCAAAATTCTACAGCCGTTCCCCATTGCTGGCTGGATTAAATATAAATTCCTCTGAAAGGCAGTCAGGCCCTCTATGAGTCGGCCCCTGACTAGGGGTCTAACCTTCTTGATTTTTCTTTCATTCCAACATTACAAATTCTTTTATTGATCTTTAAAGACCCCAGGCTCTTCATGCCTCTGAGCCATTGATTGTGATTTCTTAACCTTCTTAACGAAAACCCCACTGTGTCTGTGAAATCCTCTTTTAGCTTGTCCAAACCTGAGGGCATCTTCCTTATAGTCTCATCCACCCTCTACGTAGCCATATTATGGCAATGGTCGTTTCGTATCATCATGTTGTTTCTTCACAAGTCTGTCCCTCCACTGAGCTTTGGGCTCCTTGAGGACAGAGTTCATCCTTTTTGTTGTCTTCAACACCTATAAGACTGCATGACATAACATAGTTATTAATAAAAAAGTTGATAAATGGAAACAAATTTGATTAGTATTTGCCTTAATTAAAAGAAAAAAGTTGGAATGGTTTACAGTAAGGATCATCAACGGTAGTGCAAAGGAGTTTTGGACCCTGGCTCTGAAGCACCAAGAGGAGAGTGCCTGTGGGTACTCCAAATGGGTTTGCCCACCATCATGTCCCAGGCCTGCTGCTTGGGGAGAGCACGGGGTAAAACTATTTCTCTATTTCGAAACACAGAAAACATAATCAGAATTTTAATGATACCTATATTGCACAAAATTATTTTGTTTCCCATTTTAATCAGGCTATTTTTTTGTTTTTTCCTTTTTATTAAGTGTATTGGAGTGAAACTATTTTTGAGGATAATTTTTTCATAACCTGAAAGGGCAATGACTCTGGTTCAGCAATTTTCAACCGGTGCACCACAAGAATTTTTAAAATATGCAGTACCTGACTGTAGTCAAGGGCACTGACCTCTTTTGCCTTAGATTGTCAAATAAAAAATGACAACAGCCAACACAGTAATACCCAACTGATGTGAATGAATCCAAATTATACCTATTTTTGGTCAGATTGGCAAATACATCTATTTTTTGGAGTGCGGCAGAATTTTAGTAATTAATTTATGTGTGTCATGAGATGAAAAAAGTTGAAAATTGCTGCTGTAGATTAAAAATGCTGGTGCTTAAAATCCTTTTAGGGCAACTCTTGGGTAAATGGGTAAAGGTATTTCATTTTCAGGCCAAAACTGCAATTTTAGAAAGAGACTGAATGAGAACAAACATATGAAGAGGCGTGTAAAAAGAAGCTATAACCTGTATGATCTGAGGTTTGCAAAATTATTTCAAGTATTCCAAATAAATATGCTTCCCAAACATTCCAAAGTATTCCAAAATATTCTATGGAAAAAAAAAAAAACAAGGGCAAAGGAAGATGGCAGAAGTGATAGAAAGATCTGTAAGCTGGAGACTGACAATACTGCAGGGTATGCACAACTCTCTGACAAGCATGTTTGATAAAAGATAGAATTTAAGTGAATGTTTTTTGAAATGTGTAGTTCACTTTAGTTAAACAGGCATCCATACTAGCCACACAGCAGACACTTGACCAACCTGTGGCAGGCACACTGCGATCAGTAAGACGCAAGCCCCGCTCTGAGGGGCTCACAGTCTGGGAAGCTGCAGAGCAGCAGAAGGAGGAAAGCCCACATCACGGAATTCTGTCATCTTTGATCTGGACGCCACGGCTTCGAATTATCAGCGGTGGGATTGGGCTAATTAATCTCTCTAGATTGTAGTTTGTTCGCCTGCAGAGCAGATAATAGTCACAAGGTTGCTGGGGAGATTATAAAGAAAATTCCTATAATGTGCTTGGGAATGCCTGGCTGGGAGTAAAAACAAATATATTTTAGCTGAGAAGGTAAAATAATCATTTTTTCTCATTTATATTCGTGTAGGTCCTAGGTCTACAAGGAGTAATAAGAATCCACAGTAATCTAAGAAATTATAAGAGACCGTGGCCTCAATTTAAAAAATAAGTGTTTTTAAAAATCACTGAAAAATTATAAGTCATTTCTGAAGAACAAAGGGTGAAGTAAAGAGTGTATATGCTTCCTGTGAGAGGTGGACACAAAGAATAGCTTTCAGCTTAATTTCAGGAGAATGTCACATTCATCAGAATCATCTATCCAAAATGGAAATGTCTATCAAATTTACCAAATGCCATGAAGAATAATGTGAGATTGTAGAGAGATTAAGGTAGGTAATAATTTAGGAATAACCAGTAATAAGCAGATGCTCTAACCAGATGCTGTAAAGAGCCACCACCTGACTCACCATTTATTTTGCCACAGAGAGCAGGCTGTCACTTTAGCAATCAAACTGACTGTGTGCTGGCTGATTATGAGCTACTTTTAGAGCAACTGACAAACCGTGCTGGGACACGATTGATTTTCTAATGACTGGCCATCATTTTGCTTTTCTGGCCCCCCAAAATGGAATCAACGAAATTGAAATCATTACAAATCACTGATAAAAAGCCTGTGCACTATCTACCATTCCATAGTGGGTTTTTCTTTTTCTTTTTTTATTTGTTCTTGAAGCTCTGAAAACAATGTGCTTTTTCCCATTACTGAAGACACTCATAGTTTTTACTTCTGCCACATGAAACAGTTGGTCGAAAGGATCAACACCGATTACGCCTGAAGCTCTCCTGTGATACTGAAGGTGACTGAGTCTGAAATCGGACAGACCGAGACTTGAGCTCCCTCCGGCTTCAGGCAGTGAGACGTTAGGGAGAGGGGACCAGCCTCTGCCGCAGCTTCCTACAGGCTGAAATACTTACTGCACAAAAAATTCATGGGTTTAAAGAGAGATGATGTTTCACCATACCCCGTGTTATTTAACATATTTAATGTTAAATACTAAAAAGAATAAATTTTCTTTTATTAATGTATCTCCTTATTTCCACATCTTGATGTTTTCTACCATCTACTAAGCCTTACTGACTATCAAGAGCACTGGAGATGCAGAAATCAGAGCTGAGATAAGTTAAGAAGTGTTGTACTTCATCTCTCCTTTTACAGAGGACCAAGCAAGGCCCAAGCCCCACAGCTAACTGAGGGAAGAGCTAAGTGAGGGGAAGGAGGCGTTCTCCACCTCCTGCCTCCCAGTCCAGCGTTCCTTCTACAACAAATGCCATCTGTGGTAATGTAGCAGGTTTGAAAGAGACATTTCTGTTTGAAGAAAACTGAGCATGGCATAAAGGAGTAGAAAGAACAGCAGCTTTGGAGTAAGAGCATTGTGGATTTGACTCAGGGTTGCCTTGTGATGGCTGGGTGCCTTGAAAAAAAACACAATGTTTCTGACCCCTCATTTTGATCACCCCTAAATGTGTGGATGATCAGATGGACCTCACAGGGCTTTTGGAAAATTTTAAAATAAAGAATGTAACATCCTTAGAACAGCATTTGCTTCATTAAGAATCCTTGCCACATATTAGTAAATAATATTTTTTAAAAATAATGGTAAGAGGTTTAGATATCATAACAGGCTCAAAGAGGAGATAGGGGACAGGAAGTCCTTTTCAGTACTGCCAACCCCCATTAGTGCAGTGGTCACTCTTGAAACAGCAATTACATTTTATAACGGAAAAATACCAGTGTGTCATGCTCTTCTCCTCCTCTAGGAAAAAACACAAGCAGTTTTTTAACCTATATTCTCAGCTTTTCCAAGTTCTGGTTCTTTTTCCACTCCTAATAAATATTTTCCTCAGAGAACACCCACGTGGTGCCTGCAACGTGCTCAGTTTCTGGCCCCACTGCTTTGGAGGCACATGGGTACCTCTGAGTGCCACGCACCCAGGGCTGAGACATCCATCAAAATCTTTTTTCAGTGACTGTCACTGTTTCCAAGGTCTGCTCACTGTTCTGGTGAATTAATTTACACCCACAGATAAGCCTAATCCTGCCAAGTTCTTCAAGGAATTCAGAGTGCCATGCATTTAGCTGTCTAATCTCTCCTCCCTGTGATGCTGTGTGCAACCAGACACCCTGTGTGGTGCCATTCCATCCGATTGCTTCTTCTTCGGTTGATCTACTGTCCTCCACATCCACAAGGATGCTCAGACCCGTGGTTATTGTTCATGCATGCACTCCCTTGTTGGCTATATATTTCTACTGGATAAGCTGGCTAGAGAGAGACTTCTTCATAGAACAAAAATGCTTGAGTTTTGTGATACATGTGCAGATACATTTCCACGAGGATTAAAACAATATACCCACCCCAAAAGGAAGTAAACACTTTCAGTGTAGGCATTGAAAACAACTAATTCATTTGTGTTGTTCTGATACCACTATCCTTGCCAAGACTATTTATAGCCATTTTAGGAATTTCTTTAACTCTGGTGGCTATGGTCTTGCTACATTTTCGGTCATCCTTCCTTATGAATTGTCTAGTTTTACATTTCTTCTTCTTCCATTGATACAGACTGAAATACGTAGACACTTTATATAGAAGGCCATGGTGAAGAGTTCTATTTTGTCTTCACAGATCTGGTATGAATTCCTGTTCCTTAGCTATCCTAAAATACCAACCACTCCACCCTCAACAGTGCATATTCCACTTCCTTGCTTGGTTTTTCTCCTTAACTTTCTCTACTTTTTTACAAATGTTGTATTTTATTTACTTATTTTTTTTATCAGTGCCCTTCAGTAAGCTCTATGAGGGTAAGAATATTTGTCCTTTTTATTTATTGTTGTCCCCTAGCTCAGAGAATAAAATATTTGTGAATGAACTCAGTGATTAAATGAGACAATCCAATCCAAGCCCTTAGAACAGTGAATTCATACTTTCTTGGTTTAGACAAAATGGAAGAGAAGTAGAACAACTCTTTCCTTATTCCATAGCTCTACAGATCCATGCCCCACAATATATTAAAACTGTGCTTTCCAAAGTAGACTATAGCTGAAACCTAACTTGCAAAACTTTCTTTCTAAAGCCGGTTTTGGAAAGGCATGTCATTCAGAGTATCATGGGAGATCTTTTGTCCAAAGCCAAGTGCTTAATAGCTCATTTTTCCTTCCACTGTGAAATGAAAACTAAAATAAATCAAAGTAGCAACCTAACAGTCCAGAACGGCCCTGGAATAAACGTGTAAATAAATGTGCTCAGTGATGAAAGAAAAAAAAATCAGGTAGAGAAACGTATTTCAATCCCTGGTTCCTGGGGATTTTGTGTAAGCAAAACCAAAGCAAGTTTTGTGCAACACTTACTTTAGGATGCTCCTTTATTTATTACTCATAACTGCCAAAAAGTTAAATAAGCATTTACCAATTTTGTAAGCCCAAAGAATCAACTGCGTATTTATTTATTTTCATTCAATAACCTGTCAAAAAAAAAGACATCAGCAATGAACAAGTAAAGTTTAGATATAGAGCAATTTAGCCCAGAGTGGGTTTTTTTTTTTAATTTTTCTGTGTTGACTAGAATCAGAAACAGATGATAAACAAGGACCTTCATCTTTGCTAGATATCATGGAGTTTGAATAAATCAACAAAAGCTTCCAAAGCCTCTACAAGTCCCATCTGATTTCTTATATGCATCACAAGAGATGGGCGCAAAGATTGGCACTTTGTGTAGACATGGGTACTGGGATGATTGCTTCCGTATCAACATACTATTGCCACCAGGCCCCCGAATGTTCGCTTTCTCCTTTGTGAAACCTCATCACTGCCTTTATGCACCCTCCATCTGCTAAAATGCATGGGGGAAGTCAAATCAAATTGCAGATTTCTTGGGTTGTTAACTCTAGTGGAAATTTATTGCATCTTTTTCTCTCATCTTCCATTATACCTTCCACAAATGTACTTTAATACTTTCCTGGGAAATGTTCTCTCTCCTTCAATGATAGTTTCATTATTCACAATGGCACACTTGACCACTTGGACTTCACCTTCTGGGGCTTCAAATCTTACATATAATAATAATACCACTGAATACTTTTGAGTGTATACTGGCATTGATCTAAGCCATTTGGTGTCCCTCAACAACCCAATTAAGTAGACACTATTATTATTCCAACCTGACAATTGAAGCAAATATCTGAGACCAGGAAGCCAGAAGTTAAGTGGCGACATAGAATTCATACCCAGTTCGGTTGAAGTGAGAGCAGATACTCACCACATTAGGCTACACCACTCCTCAGAGTACAGGGACCCAAGAACCAAACCCCAGTTAGAGGTGATTAACCTCAGCAGCAGCTTCCTGGTAAAATGGTTCATTCTTTCCTGCTGCCTAGGTTTTCATCTTTCTTCAGATGGCCTTCATTTGTATGGCTGCCCCATGACCTTCTTAATAAATGGACTTTTTCTCTTTTTTTATTTAGGTATAGTTGGCATATAACATAATTGATACAACCACTATGAAAAACAGTATGGAGATTCCTCAAAAAGTTTGCTTCCACTTCTAGATATTTACTTGAAGAAAATGAAAAGTCACTTGACAAGATATATTTCCCCTGTGTTCATTACAGCATTATTTATAAGAGCCAAGATATGGAAGCAACATTGGTGTCGTGTCCACTGACACATGAATGGATAAAGAAGATGTGGTATACACATATATATGCATACACAAGGAATATTGCTCAGCAATTTTAAAAAAAGAGCAAAATCTTGCCACTGCAACAACACGGATGGACCTAGATCACAGGTGGCAAACACAAGGCCCATGGGCTGAATCCGGCCCTCCACTTTGTTTTAATCAGCACAGCACCTTGTTACTACCCAGCTGCAGTGCCGAGCTCTCGATTAATCGTTAAGGAGTAGTTACATTTATACAGTCCTAAAATTTCATTTGGCCCTTTGAAGGCAACCACAAGGCTAATGTGGCACCCTGAAAATGAGTTTGACACCCCTGACCTAGATGATACTATTGTAAAGTGAAATAAGTCAGAGAAAGACAAATGCCATACTGTTTCATTTATGCATGGAATCTAAAAACAAAAATGAATGAAGAAAATGAAACAAAACAGACTCATAGACACAGAGATCAAACTAATGATTGCTAGAGGGGTGGGGTGTAGGAGGACGGTGGAAAGATGAAGGGTAATATAGTCAATAATACTGTGGCAGCTTTACATGGTCACAGATGATTACTAGACTTCATATAGTGATCTCATTGTAAAACTTATAAATCTTCAATCACTATTTTGTACATATGAAATTATTAAGTTGACTTTTTGATAAAGATATATGGAATCAGTGTTTGTTTTTTTCTGTCCTTCCCCCAGAAGTTCCCATTTGTATTTTTTTCTTTTTCTTTCCTATTTTTTTTATTGTTGTTCAAGTACAATTGTCTCCATTTTCCCTTGACCTCCCTCCTTCGATCCTACCTCCCTTTGGCTTTGTCCATGTGTCCTTTATACTGTCAGTTTGTTCTTTATGTCAGTGTCTCTGGTTATATTTTGCTTGCTGGTTTTTTATGTCAATGAATCTTAACAATGGTGTTCAAAGTCCCCATCTGCATTGGACTCTTTCAAGAGGGTGCTGCTGTTAAGAACTAAACACAGTTTGTTTGTTTGTTTTTAAATCTATTGTAAAGGCTATTCAGGCTGTGCTGCTCTCTGACCATGTATGTTACGGGGTAAGTCACTGTACATTCCCAGTGTGTGAAGTCCTGCTATTCAAGGACAAGCTCAGAGCTCAGCTACCTGGTGCAAAAGCAGTTGATACTTTGGTTGTCCCATGAATCCCTTTCTGGGTCAAAGGGATTGTCTGATTTTCCTAACTTCAAAACCATAAAGTATTTCAGCTCTGACCGCCTTACAAAACCCCAGCAGAATTCCATGTCTCATCTGGTCAGAAGCTGCTGCCAGCATACTCTGACATTCCAACTGGAATAGGGCAGTCCAGGAGTGGCCCGCCTGATTGAGGAATGCATAATTACCAGTGCCATCAACAAAGAGACATTGTTTTCTCTCTCGATATTGACGCCTATGAGAATATAGTGAACCTTCAGTACCATTATTTTAATGTTTCCCCCTTTAAGTACCACCTCCTCCATTCCATGTGCTGTTGAGAAGGGGGATGTCAATTCATGCCCTAGTTCTCAGCCACAGGGATGGGCACCAAATCCAGACTGGTCAATTCGTGCATCCAATCCAGGACAGTTTGCAAAAATGGATTATATGTTTCAAACAGGACCCACTGGTATTCTCTTTGAAATAATTGAGGCAGCTACTGAAAAGGTGAGGGTTCTTGGGATTTTGACATGTAAAAATGTGACTCTGGAGCAGTTTATTACATCTGTGCAACACAGAAAAGAGATATGAACATAGAATAACCCAGGGGAGTGGGAGAGGGAGGGAAGGGGAAACTGATGGCAACCTTTGAACCTTCATATCCTATGCTGCCTGAAGCCAGAACTGCCCCACCACGGCCCCTTTACCCTTTTCGCAGGAAGATGTTTGAGTCAGGCTTTTGTCACTTGTAGCTAAAGTCCTGGTTAATCTTGGTGTGCCTATAAACTAGAATATGTATTTAGGGTATTTAACATATTGTTTAGTTTTGTTTTCCCTTACAATATCAACACAGTTTATAATATCTATCCATTTATTTGTCTAACTACAGGTGCACACACACACAGCATTGTTTCCTAAAACACTAAACATCTGAAAAATAAAAAATAAAACCCCAGCCATTGAGAAGCATGTATAATACCATCTGTCTTTTGCTGTCATATGGTGCAAACATGCTCCTTAATGATTAGAAGTTTATGTCTTTCAGATTCTTATCATGAAAGGCTTCAGTATCCTCTCTTACACAATTGTACCATCTCTTTTTCATTTACTTGCTCTCATGCCGACATTTGAGATGATTATTTTTCTCCATGATCAAAATTAGCTTTTCCAAGAATTCTATGAGAACAGCCAATATTTTAATTAATTTTGGATCTCTCCTCTCTTCCAAGACTTAGAAGAAGATAGTCTTACCAGTAAGTGATGCTTGCCTCCCTCCACTCACTCAACAGAGGCAGGTTATTAAGACAATTCCCAAAAAGAATGCCTTCCTTTAATTCTATCATAGACATTCTCTAGATGCTGTCACATGTGTGACCTTGTTTGTTTTTCAAGGTGCGTAGGTATGCTGAGATTCCCACGTGTACTACACAAGAAATGAATACTGAGAAAGAAGGTGGCCTGCCCTAATTAACTCAGCTATCAAGAATCTGGATTCAAATCCGAATCTTCCAGCCCTAAAGCCAGTGATATCTCTACTCGGAGCACTGACTCTTTTCTCTGATCCACACGCAGAGGTTCTGGCTGCACTCTTTCAGAAAAATAGCTTCTGTTGCATTAGCCATATTGAAAATAACTGCAAAATTGCCTAACTTCTATTTCCTTCAAACTTGAAAAGACAGTGTGAGGATGATGGCCTAGGGACTGCGATCATGAAAGACACATTTCTTGTCTGAGATTCAACTTAGGAAAAATGGAAGTCTGGGTATGAATTCTTGGGAATTGGCAGAAGAGAAAAAGATTCTCCCTTTTCCAGCACGAGGCAGCGGGTAACAGCTCTTCCTCGTGTCTTCCATCTTGACAACAGCGGAAGTCTTCTCTGTGTAACTCTGCTCAGCTCAGTTATTCATGTTGCCCTTTCTATTAGAGGCCACTCTGATTCCCAGCCATGTCTCTTCACAAGGGTGCTTGTTAAAAAATATGTGAATTAGCTCAGAAACTAAAAATACATTATTCCTTTGTCTGGTTAACTCCGTTGAACTCCAGCCTTGATCTAACTCTATCTTTTATTATTTATTAATATGTGCCTGCGATCTCAAGTCACCCTCACGGCCCATGTATTCACATGACAAGCAGAGTTTTGGGCCAGAGCAGAGCTCCCTAGGTAGTCTGTGGCCTGACAATAGCTTCAGAGTCTTTCGTCTCTCAGTGAAAAGAGAGAAAATCCATCACAGGTTACATTCTTTTGTGGTGAACAGGATACAAAAACTTTCCTGTCATTTATCACTTCCAGCCTTCTCCATGTTGCACGATAAATAAATCTGTTTTAAAGTCCCTGGCTTGTGACTGGCTGTCATCTGTTGTGGAGCTACATGCTTTGGGGGGAGTTGGGCTGGACTTATGTCAGGGAGAGGTCATGTTAATCTCAGTGGGGAAAGTCCTCAATCTGACCCTGTTCAAAAGACCCAGAAATAATGATTCATAATCCATAGTAAATTGCCATGTATTTATTACCTAAGGATATTTATCCTAAATCATAAAAGTTTGATTTTTTCCCTTCAAATTATTTTATAATGGTATTTGAATTTGAATTTTGCGTGTAAAATTCTTGCTTTAGGTTCCTTCCTATCTTGTAGGGCAAAGTATAAACAAGGAGAATGCAGGGTAGGGTGAAAGTAAAGTTACAGAGGCATGTGAAACACAGAGCTTATTCTTGTGTTATGATTTAATAATTATGGTAATATTTTCCATATGAGCAACTATAAACCTGCTTTGCTCCACCCTATATAAGCATCTGGTTGTGCATTATATCGGAGGTGAAAATGATTTCTATTCTTGCCATTATCATATCAAAACACTATCTTAATTTTTTTTTTTTACATCATGGTAGAGAGAAAAATTTAAGAATGTGTGTAATAGTCCTATATATTTTGCCAATCCATCATCCATTAGTTTTTTAAGCTAATAACACCCACATTATCATTTTGGGGACCACCACTTCTCCACTGTGGGTCCATGTGGTTCAGTGCAGGCTGACTCTATCTCCTGTTCTGAGAAGAGGAGCAGGATTCAGCTATGGCCTATCACACCTACCCCAGCCCCATGACTAGCCCTGGGGAGGGCAGGTGACCGAGGCAGGCCAATGGCATTCAATCCCAGGGCTTCTTAAGGAACTTTAAGTGAAGCTGACTTTCCACTGGGGTTACTGAGCTGGTGGGATGCAAACCTGGAAATTGTGCTATTTATTTTACCATTCCAAAGGCAAAGCCCACTTGGAAATAAGCTAATATGAAAGAAAGCAGAACTGAGAAATTGAGAGACTCTCTCAGTCTCATGAGGCCCAAAATGCCAGTCCCCCAGCCGTAAGAGCCAGGGGCCCAAGGGGCAGCCCCTGTGTGAACTGTGTGAGCCTGTGGCATTAGATGTGCAGTGAGGGATCTCAGGTGTGCAAGAAACCCACCAGCTTCAGCAGGACCATGCAAAGCAGATGCTCAAGCTCCTATGCCCATTTAGATGAGAAAGTATAAGGACGACAACCATTGGGTTTCTAAAATTGTGGTCCTGATGTTTTCCTCTGTGAAAGTGTTGCCATAAAGAGTATTAATACTCTCTGGAATGGTGCTGTTACCAGAAGCAACACAATGAATAGCTACATTCCTTTCACTTTCCTCCATTAAGAGTATAGTCTCATATTGAACAAGCCATTCATGCATTACTTATACTGTGCTAATGTAAGGGAGGCATGCTTGACTTTGTCACCAATATGCACTTGAATATTTGATCAGTATTCATCTTCTATCATAACTGTGTAAGTATTCAAGAAATTAACCTCTGCTATAGTCCTGTAACATGCCTACTTAAGAAATCTCTTATCATTTTTCCTAGTAATATTTCAAAGCTCATGTCAAATTTTGTGACCCAGGGACTTTTGGAACTATCCTCCAACATGAAAATTTCATCCTGAACCTGCAAATGTGTTCATTACTTCTACATTATTACCCATTTTATATCATTTTATGTGTGTATTATACAAATTTTGACTATCTTAATAACTCTTGTGATATGTCATATATAAAATATGACTGCCCTGAAAATAGTAATTTAAAAGTTAGATTTATAAAGTGTCAGTTTAAAATTGTATTAGGAACCAGATTTCTAATATATTTTATACTTGATTTCATGGCAGTAAACAAAATTACTGTGAAGTTAAAGCTTACCCATAAAGCCCTAAAGTAGAATAGGTATCTAATACCATTGCACTTGACCGGTTAAGAAATTAGGCTTACCTATTATTAAAAGATTTATCTATGTATTCCTTTAACATTTGTAGCAAAAATAAACTTGTAACAAAAACTGTAGATGAAGAAAATTAATCAGTATGGTCATTGTCCATAATTAATATCTATTTTATTCTGTCACTTGAACTACTGAAGTAGCACGTACTTGGGTTAGAACTAAAGCAATTGTTTGAAAAATTAATATAGTAGTGATGTAGGGCAGTTTTCTGATCAAGGCTGTGAAATTTTTGATGGCCGTGACTATGCCATGTTTACTTTTAATCTTTTAACAAACAATGAGTTAGTAAGAAAGTTTTTAAATTATTTTGTTGTCTGTAAAAGACACCTTTATTTTTTTTATAATCACGTGTATTGTTATTCTGTTACACTTGTCCCAATTTTCCCCTTTTGCCCTCCTCCACCTATCCCACCCCCCACAGTCAATTCCCACACTGTTGTCCATGTCCATTGGTCATTTTCACATGTTCTTTGTCTAGTCCCTTCCCCTTCTTCTACCATTATCCCCTTTCCCCCTCCTGTCTGGTCACTCTCAGTCTGTTCCATATTTCCATGCCAGTGGTTCTATTTTATTCATAAGTATATTTTGTTCATTAGATTCCCCTTATGCACCAGGAAGACAAACAATCCAATTAAAAATGGGCAAAGGGACTTACTTCCGGCCAAGATGGAGGTGTAGATGGAAACACTGTCCCTCCTTGCACAACCAAAATTAAAGACAACAAATATTTACAAACCATAACACAACCAAAACAGAAAATTGAACTACGGAAGTCTGACAACCATTCAAGCAGACCAGTAAGAGGGGCAGAGTCAGAGGTTGGCGGAGAGGGAATGCAGCAGGAAAAGGCAGGGGATGCCAGACCTGGCAGTATAGGTGGTGGGGGCACCTGGCTCACAGACCCCAGACGCAGGGAGGAAACAGGCAAGGCAGTTGGCCGTTGGTGGTCACACATTTGAGCACAGCTAAACTAATCAAGAACTGGCAGTGAGATGGACCATGCAGCCCAGGGCCCTAGTGACAGGAAATAAAGCCTAAAAACACCAACTGAAAAAGTGCTAGGAGAGGCTCCCAGCCTCACAGGAGAGGTCACTGGGGAGACCTGCAAGGTCCTGAAGTGTGCATAGGCTTGCCCACCTGGGGACCAGCATCAGGGGGGCCCAGTTTGCTTATGGAAGGCAGCAGAGGGGACACAAATATGAGAGAGCATGGAACAGGTGCTGTTGTTCCCTCTCTGACCTCGCCCCCACAGACAGCATCACAACCCTGCAACTAGGTTGCCCTGCCCTGGTAAACACCTAATGCTCCGCCACCCATATGTAACAGGTGCCACCTGACCAAACATGACTCAAACAGAAGAACAGCACAGAGCCCCAGAGCCAATACTTTTAAGCGACCAAGAGATAGCCAACCTATCAGATGCACAGTTCAAAACACTGGTAATCAGGATGCTCACAGAATTGATTGAATATGGTCACAAATTAGATAAAAAAATGAAGGTGAAGCTAAGTGAAATAAAGGAAAATGCACAGGGAACCAATAGAAATGGGAAGAAAACTGGGACTCTAATCAATGGAGTGGACCAGAAGGAAGAAAGAAACAGCCAAACACAAAAGAACGAAGAAACAAGAATTCAAAAAAGTGAGGAGAGGCTTAGGAACCTTCAGTACATCTTTAAACATTCCAACATCTGAATTATAGGGCTACCAGAAGGGGAATGAAAAGATCAACAAGTGGAAAGCTTATTTGAACAAATATTAAAGGAGAACTTCCCCAATCTGGCAAAGGAAATAAACTTCCAGGAGGTCCAGGAAGCTCAGAGAGTCCCAAAGAAGTTGAATCCAAGGAGGAACACACCAAGGCACATCATCATTACATTAGCCAAGATTAAAATGAAGGAGAGAATTCTAGAAGCAGCAAGAGATATGGGGACAGTTACCTACAAAGGAGTTCTCATCAGACTGTCAGCTGATTTCTCAGAAGAGACCTTACAGGCAAAAAGGGGCTGGAAAGAAGTATTCCAACTCATGAAAGACAAGATTCATCCAAGATTGCTCTATCCAGCAAAGCTTTCACTTAGAATGGAAGGGCAGATAAAGTGCTTCTCAGATAAGGTCAAGTTAAAGGAGTTCATCATCACCAAGCCCTTATTATATGAAATGCTAAAGGGACTTATCTAAGAAAAAGAAGATAAAAAAATATGAATAGTGAAAAGACAGGAAACTCACAGTTATTTACAACCACAGCTAAAACAATAGCAGACTAAGTGGACACCTAAAATAGGAGCGAAGCCACAGAAATGGAG
>PVKM010007535.1:0-41277 GCA_004027735.1 Carollia perspicillata | reverse complement strand
AAGATAGGGAGGTCTGAAGGTGACCTCAGTGAACAGGGCATACAACATGGTTGAATTTTAGGGCAGTGGTGAGCTGTGTTTTCATTTCTCTACTGCAAGGAAGGAACTGCTAGAAATTGCATCCTAAACAGTTAGAATCTAATTTTGTTCTAAGTAAACTTCCTAAAGTCTTCCATTTCTATCACAAAGTGTCCGTATAAATGTGCATATATTAATAATGAGAGTCCAAGGCATGTTATTTCCTCTACAGAGAATGTGTGATACTGTCTTTTTACCAATATCATAAAGTAATGTCTTAATTTAATTACATCTTTGGCCAAAGTACATAAAATGTTTCAACAACATGCTGCATACTGTTTTTAGAATTCTGTTCAGTTCGTGGTTTTAATGCAGTGATGAGCAAGCCTGGACTCCCCTGGTGCTGGGGTCACTACAGGTGGAAACGAGACCCATTTATTCAAGCACTATCCACACTGTCGTGACACAAAACATTTTCCTGGAAGAAACACAATATGAGATAAGGTTCAGAGGTAAGCATGGTGGAGATAAAAAGGTGCCCTCCACAAAGAGTGGCTCAAGGACTTCGGAGTTATGTTGGAAAATAAGCGTGAGATCAGTTAATTATTAACAATTAATTCATGTATTCATTCAACAAATTTACTCTGTGCTAGGTACTGTTTTAGTTCCTGGGCCATCATGATGCATGCTATAAAAGACATGAAAACTGAGCAAAAAGATCTGTCAGCTTGTTTTAACAACAGACTTGGAGAAGACTTAGAGCTTAGAGAGACAAATAAGTATACAGCGATAATAAAACAGGCACCCAAATTAATGAAACAGCATGCTCCAGGTCTCACGGGGAGACCTGACTAAGCCAGGATTAGAAACTGTGTCTTCCGAATCTTAGTCAGAGCTACTAAATACCTGCAGTTTAATGGAGGGGGGAGTGAATACGAAGGGGAATGGGAAGGTATGGGAGTTCCAAGGCAGGTTTGGGGAGACTCTAGTTTGGATGGCGCATACGTTTCCCATGTGAGATCAGTGGGGTAGGGGTGAAAATGTGGATGAAGAAAAGGTTGCGGAGCTGTGCGAGGCTGGGCTAAGCAGTTTGCTTTCACTTTCCTAGGCAAGGGGAAACTTCTGCTTGAATATGCATTCAACTCTCACTGCAAAATGAAACAATTGAGAATCTCCCTATTCTCCCCCTGGATGAACTCATTCCATGTTCATGAAAAGCCTACCATGTGACGGGCATTTTGATAAGAGCTCTCCACAAGGAAACCACAGCTTATAGGACAGTGTACACAAATACATCTTATGCCAATTGAATGTGACAGGGGCTGTGATAGTACCCCCACTCTTTCTCCTGTGACTGGGGAGCACACAGTGCTTATTAGAGTTCATTCAGAAGGGAAGGCAGCTGTGCTCGCTGATACACCACCAGTGTTCAGAGGAGTACCTACTCCAATTTGGTGGGTTGGACCAGGGAACCTATTCAACTAAAGGCAATGAAAACCAATACTTGAATGACAGACTTTTTCAAGAAAAAAATAATAATGGTAAATAGAAAACAAGGTGATGTTAGACATTTATCTCACAATGATTTTGGTATCTGATATAAGGTCAATGCAATTTTATCCTGCAATTTCTGTGATCCTGAAAGCCAGTGATGGCAGCTCTGAACTATTTCAATCAGTTTCTTTCTGCCTAAAGTCATATCTTCTCGTTCCCGAATAAAATCTCATTAACTCACATTTACCCCTCAAGACAAAATTCAAACATCTTACTTTTTAAGCTTGTGTCAGAAAAATTAATTACTCTTCCTTTCTGGACCCATGTAGGTCACTGGATTTCCCTCACGCATAAAACAGCTGTCGCATTGTTATTGTCATCTATCTGCTTCTGTCCACTCCAAACCTGGGTCAACTTGAAGCACAAACCGTTTAATGCTGCGTCCCCACTATGCCACAGAGCAACTCAGACAGGGTAGGTGGATTAAATGAGGGAAATAATTCTGAAGTGCCTCCAGAAAAGACATTTAATCTTTTCAGTATGTACTTTATACCAATTACATTTGGTTGTACTCTGATCCTTTGACAAAGCATCAGACGTGGCCTGTATTTTACTGCAAGTTTCAATTACTAATAGGGTAATGTTCAATTATGGGCACTGCGCCTGGCACACAAAAATGCACAATGAGTTATTTCCTTAACGAATATTGATTCAGTGAACCCGATGTCTTATTTTGCCAATTATCTTGAGAAAAAACTTTACTTCTCTAGTAGACCACCTAACTACTCTATAAGGAATTTACAATGTTCCGAAATAAATGTTTACAAATTCCTCTCACTTGAGTTAAAAACACCTACTTCATTTACTTCCTTTTTCCTAGTGATGTAGCCCTTATTTCTTCCTGCTTTCCTTTGTGGTCCCATTGATTTGTCTTCGCCCACTCGGAGGCTTTAACAGTCTCCATTCTTCTGTCAGCTCTTTGTTTGCCTGTGTTTCTAATCTAACCATAAATCCAGTAAGCAAAGTTTCCCACTGATACTGCTCTGTGGGCACTTTAGACACGGGATAAATGTAACTAATGATAGGCTCAAGAGAATATGACTACAAAGAACTATTGCAGGTCTGAAATCGCAAACATAACAATTTAAACTGAGCTCTAGATAATAACTGAGCCATTTACAGGTCTAGGTACTTTGCTAGATCCATGTTGGCAAAGCAACTTACAGAAATTTTAGTATAGGTTTCTTATTTAAACCAGTTTCAGAGACAGGAACTATACCTAAGAAGAATCTGAAACTCCTAAGCTCTGGGCACTATTAGTAGATATTTTAAAACTTAATATTGTCTCCATCGTAGACAGAAGAAGACTGGAGTTCATAAACATTAAGCAGGTTGCCCAAAACTCCAGATGAGCAGGACATACTATGAACCTGTACTTGAACTTACCCGTGTGTCATCTTATCTATGCCGTACTATTCCTCTCACTCAGTGCTGGGAGCATGCCCCTCTGAGCAAGACAGTCTGAGCACATCTCGTAGGGTTGGTCCTAAGCATGAAACACATATCTGAAAGAGTAGATGCATCTACCACGTTCTCAGGCACTTCCTAAATACTGTCCCAAAATGTTATTTCAATTGTACATCCAGTAACGTGCATGAGAATTATTCATCCTTTCTGTTCTGCTGACACCAGGTAGTCTAAATATTTAACATTTTTTTCTATATAGTCTGTGAAAGGTGGTAAGTGTGATTTGATTTATAGGCAGTGATGCTGAGTGTTTTTAATGTGTTTATTATGTGTATTCCCTCTCCTTCAAATTGCTTTCTCACAGCTTTCACCCAAAATGTATTGATGTATCTTATTTCGCATTATTTTTGTACTTTGTATATTTGGTGAACTGAATAACATTCACCCATTTTATAGATGATTAAATTGAGAGTTAAGAAATTAGGTAATTTGCCCAAGTGTCGTATATGTACAAAATTTTAATTTGATCTCTTTGCTTGGCTTTGTAGCTATGCTATTAATGACTATGCTAACTTATTTCCATCACATCCTTTCCAGTATTTACACTCCTCATGCTTAATTCTTGTTCCAAAAAAATTGTATCAAAATAGCCAAAACAGGCTGGGTTCAAAAGTACATTTGCAGTTGTGAATACACAAACACAGAATATATTCATGTATTATTATTATTATTATATTATTTTCTATATGAACAACTGTACATCTACTTTAGCCCTATCCTGTAGACACATAAATAGACATTTTTTTTCTAATTCATGGTTACATTAACAAAGTTAACATAGAAATGCTTTCTTTATTATAATTTGTGAATAATTTCTTAGCAAAATTTACTTATTCTTCAATGTTCTATTTATCTCTTTGGCCTATGATATAGTTGCCATGGAAATGAGACTCTGGTTCTTTAGTATGTTAGATACTAATTTTCTTGGGAAAAAGCAGTCTTTTTCCGTAGATGTTTATTAGTTGTACATTTTAAAATGCATATTTTATTTGTAGAAATCTGAGAACATATTAAACTGAAGAAGAGACGTGTTATTACTGATTTTCTATATTCAACTCAATTCAAAATATGTTGACCAGGGAGTAAAATAATTATGTTTTTTTATGCTTTCAGAGAAATCAGCTGATAGGAATTAATGATTATCTTCCAATTTAGTGTGTATTTCCTTTTATCGCTGTGAAGCAACACCTAATTTAAAGTTTAATATCTTTCTTCTGTTCCCTTAAGAAGCAGATGGCCTAGGCAACTACCTCCTACTATCTAATTCCTTAGTGACATTTATTATTCATTAGTAAGGAAGTTAGGGAACATTATCTTTCCAATTCTTGGCTTGCTTAACGAAATAGTTTAAAGAAAATATCCTGTAGCTAGCAAAAGAGGGATACTTAAACCCATAAAAGCATTGAAAGTTAAAACCTAGTGGCCACATGTTGGGGACACTTGACTATTGTTCTACCACATAGACAGTTTGGTGGGAAAATGTAGCTGTTAAAAAACAAATGATAATTGCCTCGGCAATAGAGCTTCGTTTCAGAGGTATTAGCTTTGAGCCACAAAGTCTAGCCTACAAGTAAGAAAGAAAGTGACCTCTCGCCCATCTCTATGGTTCTCCAGTCTCTCCTTGTGTCTAACTGGAGACTACCTGCAGCTCAGGGAAAAGGAGGGGAATATACCGATTCCACTTGCAGTTGAATCTCAGTGTTACTGTCACATGTGTTTTTCAAAGTCAATGTCAGTGAATAAGGCTATTTCTATATCTGTGAGTAGAAAAAGACAAAAAAATAAAAAGAAGCTGGTTGATGACTTTATTACTTATACTTCATCGGATGCAAAGCAAAAAAACAAATTTCATCCTGCCTTAAACAATAAGGAATGTTGTTCACTCCTCTAACTGCAGAGATCACAACTGTTTCTAGTTTCTAATTCTGTTGACTTATAACTCAAACAGAATCGCCCATGCTCACTCATTTTCTATTCTTTGGCGTTCATTTGTTGAGCTCGTCTCTACTTTTAGGCAGCATTCTCAAGATATCATGAAGCCAGCAGCAATGGGAACCCTAGGTCCTATTTTCTTGGCAATTACAAAATAAGGGAAGAAACTTTCTGTACTCATGCAACAAAATAACCACGGTTGTTTCTGGTGGATAAGTTTTTTGCATGTATTTTTCTGTGAATCCATGACTGAGGCCAGGGGGTCTGTGCAGTCTGTTTAGTCCAGGGTTGAGTTGCTTGCCCATCCTTGCAACTCAGGAGAGAGGCTTACCACCTTGCCCATCTGATTTTCTTTGAGATGTGTTTTTAGAAGTCTGTTGTTAAACTACAGAATACATGGGGATTTTGTAGCTATCTTTCTGCTATTGATTTCTGATTTCATTGTGGGCAGAGAACATAACTTAGATGATTAATCCTTTTAAATGTATTCAGACTTATGATCTGTTTCATTGACAGTTTTATGTATACTTCAGAAGAACATGTATTGTTTTGTTGAATTATAAAGGTTTATTAGGTCCAGTTATTTAACAATCTTGTTCAAGTATATGATAATTTTACAGATTTCTCTATATTTCTTCTGTCAAGTACTATACCTGTGGATTTTGTCTATTTCTTCCTTTTTCTTCCCATTCAAGTTGTGCTACCTTTTAAGTAATCACGGGGCCCTCTACAGAAAATCATTGCCAACCATTGATCTAAAACATAAGGAATCAAATTTGTGAATACACTGCTATTTCTCCCATCCTTATATAAATTGTGAGCTATATAATGGCCCATAAAGTCAGTGGAGAGTGTAATATGGAGATTATTTTGTATTTATGGCAAATGCCACTTAGTACACCCTGGATGTTGAAGAGTAGAATTTTTAGCTCAAGAGAAGGAAATGTCAATGGGAGATAGGTTAAGGAATTAATTAAGTTTTTAAAGGCACTAAAATATTACAAGGTAAAATACAAGGGATGTTTTTATGATTTTCAAATACCCTTATAATCATAGAGTGCACTGTGACATGGGGTGTGACTAATGACAAAGGACAACTACGGCTGTACTACTGTGCCCAACAAAATTATCTCTAGGTGTCCCAGTGTATGCCCTTTCTCTTCCTGGTGACTTCTCTTTACCTTGGATATCCATTCCTCCTGCCCATATGAAACAAACTTAAACCTTTTGATCTTTGCTTTCACAAATTTCACTGCATACTCTATGAGTTTCTCTGACTTCTACCTAATACCAACTACTTCATTCTTGCTATTGGTATCTACTGATAAGTCTATGCTTGTGATTTTTTTTTTGGCTTTATCCCTTCTCTAGCCACCTGACATCCCACAACACTCTACACAGGCCCTCGTGTGGTTGATGTTGTTGAAATTATGAGCTTCAGGACCAAACTCCTATAGTAGCTTTCCCCTCTTAGCTATATCTCCAACACAGCTATAGCTCTGAAATATCATCCTATCTCACACACCTTTTATAGCCTTTCTTCAAAAGTGTGAATGTAATTAAGGAAGAAAAATATATTGGAACAGATGGTGTAGTTATACTGTGTTTCAAGGCATGAAATAAAGTGAAGGCATCCTGAATTTGGAAATCCTGTGTAGTGTGCCAAATTGACTCCTGACATCTCAGTACCACTTCCTCCCTTTCTATGTTATCATTACATCACAGGGGCCTGAAACCTGAAGACCACACTTCCCTAGCTTCCTGACTAGTTGGGCTACTGCTTAAGGTCTGCCTGTAAGCACCATTCATGTGGGATTTAGAACACGGGAGAGAAGGAAAAGGCATTGCCATTCTCTGTGGCAGAATCTGATAGAAATGTGGACCTTTTCAAATCACCTTCTTACTGAGACCATCACTAGTGTCTACAGTCAATTTCTCACCTCCTGATTTCCTGGAAGTAACAGGTTCTCACTGAACCTTGCCCTCTCTACACTTCTGATTGGATGGATTTTTAAGTGCCTGTTCCTGCTCTAAATTTCTTCCTGTTAAAAAATACTTAGTGTGGTTGATCTTTTATAATATTTAGGAATCTTTTTTTTTTTAGCCAGGACATTGTTTTCCTTATTTGTTATTCTTGAACATGCTATTCACAAATTTGATCTGCATGCCTGTGTTATCCCCATTCAAGTCATTAGATGAATTCACAAGTAAATATTTAACGTGTTTGTGTGACTAGGGAAGGAAAATAAAAGAAAGGGAGAGAGAGATAGGAGCCAAAGAACAGGTCTTATAGTAAATATTGCAGAGATCTTCCAGGTTGCTATTGATCTATTATTTGTATCCTGTAGTTCAATGATTATCAAGGAAATCATTAAACTGTAGTGTTCAGCATTTGGGGCTGGATCCTTCTGTAAAGTACTGTTGTTTGAAATGAAAGAAATGTGTCATCCTTGGCCCCACTTGCTAAATGCCTACAACACCTTTATTTATTGTAACAACTCCAAACAGATTCTTAAAATTCCTCCAGTTCACAGAACTGCATCTGAATCACTGTTCTGATCTACTACAAATTCCCATATTTCTAATAGTCTCAAGTACATGTCTTTTCCGTTTTATTCACAAAGAGATTTTGTGAAATGAGTTTTCAAAATGCCAGTGTGTTATATCTTCAGAAATCCCTGCATACCATTTCTGTGACTGTCTTCCAGAGTAAACAGTGACAGCGTGGCACAAATTAATGTGGCATAACAGTCACAAAAATCACAGCCTGCTCCTGATGAGCAGTCTTTTCTCTTTTAATCCTTATAATTCGATATTTTAAAAGCAAATTCTAATCCAAATTAAAACAATATGACATATATGTATGTACAATTAGGAAATGTTTGGGAGTTTTTATTCTTAATAACAATGAGAGTACAACAAAATACAGGATTTCATATATTGGTGATAGTAGGAAAAATTGGTCCAAAATTTCTGAGTGATGAAAGCAATGTACATAGCAGCTTCAAATATACATTTTTTTGACAAATTGACTCCATTCTAGGAAACGCTCATATCCTTATTGTCTGTAGTACATACACGAGTTTAAGGTCAAGGGTGCTCATTCCAAGTGTCACATGTAATGGGAAACAACTCAATTGTCTGACAACATGGGAAAGGACTAATGAATTCAGGTCTTTTTATGGTGGAATAGCATGTACCAATTACAAACAAGCTTTATGTAATTAGTTTGTCATGGGCAGTGTTAAGTGAAAATATCAGGCTCTACAGTGGAACCTAATCAACAAAACAAACAAATGAGGAAGATGGAACCAGAGACTTGGAAATAAAGAACAAACTGACAGTGACCAGAGGGGATGGTGGAGGGGAACAACAGGGGAAAGAAGGGGAAGGGGCAAGCAAAGGAACATGAACAGAAGACTCATGGGCACGGACAATGGGGGAGGATTGACTGTGGAAGTAGGGGGGGCAGACAGGTTAGGGATGAACAATGGGGAAAATGTGGGGCAACCATAACAGAACTAATATATATATTATACATATATATACAGTTATAGTTATAGTTATAGTTATAGTTATAGTTATGTCAGGCTATAAAGCTGCATATTAAGATGTCACCTCAAACCATGCATTAAAATGTAAATGTCATAATTTTGTATAAAAATGTATTAAGATATTTGACGATGATTCTTCCCTACTTAATCCCATTTGGTGAAGAGACAAGGAGATGAAATGTTACATGTATTAGTCAGCACTTGTGCAATAAAAACAAACACACACTCTCATTAGCTTACAACAACAAATATGTATTTCTCACTCATACCATGTAAGGGTTGAGTACCTTAAAGCATCTCCAAGACACCACAATCCTGCTGGTCTTAGACTGGTGCTACTTCTAGAAGCTGTTGCTTGAGTGCCATAGCCCAGCCGCTCACATGTCATTGACTTCACAAGTCATAGGCAAGAGTCCAAAATCAGTGGTCTGGAAAATTCTTCTCTGAAAAGCAGCAATAGACGCATGACTCTGAACAAATCTACTAATGTCGGGTGGGGTGTTATGTTGGTTCTGTTTAATTTTATTTATTTACTTATTTATTTTGTTTATATTTTGCTATAATTTTTATATTTTGAATATTTACTTTCATATATAATTTAAAACATTTTAAATGTAAAGTTTATATGTAAAATTTTACATATAAAATGTATAATGTTCAATATCATTCTTACCTGGATTTAGTGATAAGCTTCTTGTTTTTTGTAATCTATCTTAATCTCTTTTTAAAAAATTTCATTGGTCTATTTTCAGTGACTTGGGCTGTTTTTATTCTTAATTGTTTAGACAGAGTATACTTTTAATGAAATTATTTACAATTATTTCAGAACTCTGACATAAAATTCATTTGTTACAAAAGTCCAAGATGTAGTATGAGCAGTTAGGTAGCCTGTTATCATGCATTGATGTTTTTATGAGTAATAAATAGGAGCAAGATTTTCTGATAGCCATGAAGGGTGAGAGTGGACAGCTGGGGGCTCAACAAGAGTGAAAATAAAATGTAAAATTAAAAAAATGGTTTACTAAGAGATAGATGAAAAGATTGTTGAATGACAAAGAATGTCCACTTCAAATTGTTGTTGTAGGGACAATAATGCTTTTAGTCCCTAGAGCTTACTAGCCTCTACAATATTCCATGAAGTTGCTTTGCATTTGGGAATTTCAGCGGAAAACTGAAAGAAGCAACCAGTGACCCTTTCATTGTGAATTCATTATTTGGTTATGTTTATTTTATTAAAGAAAGATTGATTTTACCCTTGGTATATTTACTACTTACTATAATTATTTATTTTTAATTGGTAATTATAGATTTGATGATAATTTTGTTTACTTCTGTTTATTTAATGATTACTGATAACTCATAGATCTCCAGGCCATACAAACATGATTTCAGATCCTAGCTCCATCAGTATTAGAGTTCTTGTGACATTTGAGTTACTAGCAGTAGATCTTAATTATCATCAGCAGCATTATTATAAGGAAATAGGAAAATGAGAAACATAATACGGAAAAAGGAATATGTGGCTGGTTTCAAAGAGGGAAAGAAAGATGATGATCTTGGGAGAAGTACCTTATAATCAGTAAGTATATGAGTAACTAAGCAGACACAGTGATTCTCTGGGACTTTTAATGTTATTAGACAAATCTGATAGCAACCTGAGAATATAAATGTGTGGCTAACACTGTTTGGGATATCCAAGACCCCACTGAAGGTGGCAGGGAAATAATTCAAGAGTAGCATAGGGTAAAGGGTTTGCAGGAACAATTAGAAAGGACACATGGACAATAACAGGGGTAGGGGGGTGGGGAGGGTTGTAGGGTTGGGCTGGGGTGCGGGGGAGGCAGAAAACTGTACTTGAACAACCATTATAAATGAATGAATGAATGAATGAATGAATGAATGAATGAATGAATGAAAGAGTAGCATAACTGGACTGTGGTTTAAATGTGAAAGTGGCCCACTAATGGTTTATATTAGAGAAAGACTGAATTAAAAGGTGTGGTTGGCTGGGAGAGCCAGAGGACATTCCAAAGAGCCACACAGTGAACAAGTTTATCCAGCACCAGCAGCATCCAAAAAAGAGACAGATTTTCCATCCGCAGTAGAAGGGTACCTACTACCCTGGCCAAACCTACCACTTGCCTTTGTTTCCACACCCTCCCAGCAACACTCTGGTTAGTAATCCAGTTTCCCCCGAACTGCGAACTGAGATGGGAGTGCCCTGGATGAAAAGGAGACTAACACTGGTCATTTGGAAGGAATGTCCATTTGGAAACAAATTCGCTGGTGGATGGTTTGTACAGCTCTTCCCCCAACGTGTCTGATGGCTGTGAGGGAGCCAATCCGCCATCTGTGAATGCTGCCACACTGGCGTGAACGTCTGCGGCACCACGTGCATGGCGTCATATGAGGTTTCGTTTTGAAAAGTGAATCTGCCTTCACCTGATGCCCCTTATTTATACCATCTTCTGTCTCCCCCTGTGAAATCCGAGTCCTCTCTTACGTCTTTCCTAAAACACGCAAGTTATAGATACTATCTGTAATCTTAAAGTGAATTGACTACACATAGTACTGAAAATGCCGTACTATTAACTTCTAAATGTCAGATATATTTTGAATCCAATGTAAAGTTCCAAATAATTATTCTTGTTTTGATTCTCTTGATGTGATACCATGAAAAGGTGATGAATGGTCAATAATCTTTATGTGCATTGCGGTATAAGCCCATAATAGCATTATTTCGAGATTTACTTTTCCCGCTAAGTCACCAGATTCTTTTAACTGCAGTTCTAGTTGATTCCATCTACCCCAGCATTTGCTATGTGGCCCGAGTTAGAAAGGGCTGCCATGTTGATTCCCAGCACCCACACGGTGCTGCTCATCAGGAAAGACAAGAACTTCCAGTGAGTGCCGTGGTCGTGACGGTGGTGGTTGAGCCGTTCGGTCTTGCTACTTTATTTTTTCCAACATGGTTTTACGCATCTGGGAGTATGTAAATCTTTAGCTGTTTTAGAGGAGTTATGTGGTTTGTGGAGGCACATTGCATGACTGAAACTTACAGATAAAATTGGAAATGGGAAAATTTTATCCATAAAAGGAAAACCTTATGGTCATTCAGTGGAATGAACACATTAATAATTTGTAACTTTCATAACATACCACTAAATCTTGGCACTGAGCAAAATACCAAACGTAATGTTTCACAACCTATTTTTTCCATAAATATTCATTCTTTTTGCAGTTGGAAACAAATATTGTCATTTATGTGGAACAAAAAACATCACTAAAATAAAAACATCTGGTAAAAACCAGTCAATATGTTAAGATCTGAGAGAAAGCATTGTTACTTATTGTACTCTATTTCTTAAAAAAAAATCACATCCTTCAGAGAACTTCATATATTTATTGTAAATAGTATTTCAAGACAGTAATACCTCTAATAAATTACTATTCCCTGTGCATTGTCTTGTTGTAAAATTTTCTGATAATATTAAAGCTTTATAAAAAGTGTGAGAGCAACAATGTGAGCAGAGGCTGGCAGGCAACTTGCTGCTCCAGAGACACTGCTCGAACTTACTGAATCCGCATTTGGACATTAGTGATGTCATGTCTCTTTGGGGATCAATTCAAAATGCATATTTCATTTCTAAATTTAATTTCATGGAGCAGAACACTGCATCATAAAAATCAAATGCATATATGGTGAAGAAACGATGGAAAACACATACACCACAGAGAAGCCCATGGATATTTTGGAAAATAGATTTTTTTTAATGGGTTGTTCCCTCTTTCTTTAAAAATGTACTGTTTACTTATGGTTTGAAGTATTTATGCCTGTATAATGCAAAAAGGGTGTGGATATAATAGGCACGATCATCTCTTTCAAGGACAACACAATATGTAGTACCTGAATTGTACATGCGAACTCCAATGTATTCTTTCCCTAATCACATGTTGATACTATCCTATAAGACTGACTTTTGCATAAAGTCTTCTGGTTCTCCTTTACAAACCAATGGTCATCTATCCCTTCAATTGCCTAATTCCCACACTACTTTGTGTCTCTTCATATGTAATCAGAATGAGAAATTATTCTGATATATTTTAATTAGCCTTCTCTTGGATACAAAGTATTTGTGGCCCCCTCTCCCATTGCATATTTTGCAATCTAATTCCCAATGGAACGGTTTTAGGAAGTGAGGCATTTGGGAGGTGATTCAGTCATGAAGGTGGGAAGTAAACCCGCAAAATGGGATTACTGCCCTTATAGAAGAGACCCACAGAGCTCCCTCTGACCTTCTGCCACATGAGGTCACAGGAGACGATGGCTGTCAGTGAGGAAGAGGGCTGTCACCGGACACCAGATCTGCTGGCACCATAATCTTGTACTTTCTGGCCTTCAGAATTGTGAGAAGTAAGTGTTTGTTGTTTATAAGCCACCTAGTTCATGGTATTTTTGTCATAGAAGCTCAAGCAGACTAAGACACCCTCATAATCTTTTTTTTTAATCCTTGAGTATCAAAATAGCATCTTATTCATGTTGGTATCCTTCAGAACCCCTAGCATTTATTTGTTAAGAAGCATTCATTAAGTGCCTAATTTGTGCAAAGCACCGTGGTAGGGCCTGGAGATACAAAGAGGAACATGTGATGCTCCTGAGCCCACCATGAGAGGCACTTGGGAAGTTTCACTGCGTTTAATTGAATTTATCCCACAATAATGCAAGAGTGAACCTCTACTGATCATCCTAAAAATCGGGGTCATATAAAACATAAGGTTAATGACTAAATAATGGAGTTAAAATTTAAGGTTAAAAGCCAAGCATTATGTAATTTCCTCACGTTAATAAGGATGGGTCATTAAGGATTCAACACTTTCAAGCCTACTTAGCCCAAACAACAATGAAAAAGACTCTAAACACAATTTCCCAGCTTTCAGATGAACGAGGTTAAATTGGGCAAGACAGCAAATAATGAGGAATAATAAAGAGCTCAAATCATCCAGTGCATTAAAGAAGCTGATGTGCAGTTAATATTGAAAAAGATGTATCACTCCACTGGCTGAGAAGCAGGAAAAGAGTCCTTCCTAAAGAGGCAGTAGAAGACATGCCCACCCATCTCTCCACACTCAGATTAAATCCTGGTCTTCAACACTCGGCACAGAACGCCATGTTTTCCATGCTGCCTTTGCCTGACCCCCGAGTTGTCCCTTCACTATCACAGTGTTCTCTCTGTACTTCCTCTGTGGGTGGTGGTCTGTCTTGGAATCATGTGATGAACTATCAACTCCCCAAGAAGACCAGAACACATGTGCACCAAGTCTCCACCAGTCTACCACACACAGGAACTGAGCTAGGTATTGTACACATGCCATCTTATCTTGTCCTCACACCACATCTATTATGTGGGGTGGAGGACACAATGAGGAGAGGAGTGTCAAAGCCTTACTTTAAATTTTCTGAAGTCAACAGAAATGCAGAACCAAGCTGGGCTGAGACCCAGGAATGTCCGACTTCAAAACCATTACATTTTCTACAACACTAAACTCTCTCCTCAGAGTAAGGCTATTTAGATGGAGTTCTCATGTAGTGGGTGCTTGATAGTATTGGTTGATTCAATGAATAAAATGTTAATAAATAGGTTAAATAATTAATAAAGCATTTCTATAATGAATTAATGTCCTTCCTCAACAAAAAAGTATTACTTCACCCATATATCAATTCAGAAGTGCACTCCTGGTTGATTGAAGCTTCTTGTCAGCTTCACAGAATCATTTCCACCAGGGAGAAAACATGCAGAAATTTTTCAATCTCTTTTGAAACCTTCATGTATTATTTTACAAAATCCTTCCTTTTTCCCTGACCTGGAACTAAAAAATATACCTGTTTTTTGTGTAGTTGAATTTGAGTGAGAAAAATGAACTGACCAAAGAGTTCCCTGTTGTTTGTTTTGATTTCTTCAAAAGAAACAGGCTAATGACATCTCAGGAAGCTGATTGGGCTTTAAAATTTTTTAAAGTCACTTTATGAACATTTAAATTACTGTCCCAGTCTTTTTTATTTTTATTTATTTTTAAAATATATTGTACTGATTATGCTATTACAGTTGTCTCAATTTTCCTCCTTTGCCCCTCTATGCCCTGTACCTCCCTTCCCTCCAACAATCCTCCCCCTTAGTTCATGTCCATGGATCATGCATATTAAGTTCTTTGGATTCTCCATTCTCTATACTATTCTTCACATCCCCCTGTCTATTTTGTACCTTCCAATTATGCTTCTTAGTTCCTGTATCATTTTCCCCATTGTCCTCCTTCCCTCTCCCAGCTGATAACCCTCCAAATGATCTCCATACCTATGATTCTGTTCCTGGTCTGGTTGTTTGTTAAGTTTGTTTTTTTAGACTCAACGTTGTTGACAGTTGTGAGTTTTTTGCCCTTTTAATGTTCACAATTTTGTTCTTTTTCTTAAATAACTCCCCTTAATATTTCATGTAATAATGGCTTGGTGATGATGAACTCCTTTAGCTTGTCTGGGAAACACTTCATCTGCCCTTCCTTTTTAAAAATTTTTATTATTGTTGTTCAAGTACAGTTGTCTCCATTTCCCCTCACCCCATCTCCCACCCTCATTTCTACCCTGCTTTGGCTTTGTCATGTGTCCTTTTTACATGTTCCTTGATGATTTTTCTGCTTTTCCCCCCAGTATCCCTCCCCTGCCCCCTGGTAACTGTTGGTTTGTACTTTATTTCAATGACTCTGGTTATGTTTTGCTTGCTTTTTTTGTTTTGTTGATTAGGTTCCACTTATAGGTGAGATCATATGGTTTCCCCTTCCATTCTAAATGATAGCTTTGCTGGAAAAAGTAATCTGGGTTGTAGGTACTTACTTTTCATCACTTTGAATGCTTCTTAGTAGTCTTTTCTTTACTGAAAAGCTTCTCTTGAGAAATCAGCTAATAGTGTTATGGGAACTTCTTTCTAGGTAATTCTTTGCTTTTCTCTTGCTGCTTTTAAGATTCTCTCTTTATCATTAACCTTTGGCATTTTAATTATGTCTTGATGTGGTCCTCTTTGGTCCAACTTGTTTGGGACTCTCTGTGCTTCCTGGACTTGCATGTCTGTTCCCTTTGCCTATATAGGGAAGTTTTCTTCCATTATTTTTTCAAATAAATTCTCAATTTCTTACTTTTTGTCTTCTCCTTCTAGCACCCCTATGATTGAGATGTTGGTGTGTTTAAAGTTGTACCAGAAGTTCCTAAACCTATCCTCATTTTTCTGAAAATTTTTCCTGTTGTTCTGATTGAATGCTTTTTCCTTCCTTGAGTTCTAAATCATTGATTTGATTCTCAGCTTCATCCTTTCCACTGTCAGTTCCCTATAGGTTTTCTTTATTTCACTTAGTGTAACCTTCATTTCTTCCCTTATGTGTTTTCCATACTCAATGAGTTCTTTGAGCATCCTGATCACCAGTGTTTTGAATTCTGCATCTGATAAGTTGGTTATCACCATTTCATTTCATTCTTTTTCTGGGGTTTTGTTCTGTTCTTTTATTTGGGCCATATTTGAGGAAACTTTGTCTCCTCAAAATCAACAGCCTCCCTGTGTTTGTTTCTGTGTATTAGGTAGAGATGCTTTGACTCCCTGTCTTAGAAAAGGCACTTGTAAATTGTGTGGGATTGAGCCTTAAGTAATCACCAGGGTGGGGCAACTCACTTCACTGCTTTGTGGTTCTTGGTGGGGGGAGGACTCAGATGGGGGACAATGATGCTATCTGGCTTCTGGAGTTTTGCCAGGCACTCACCCCATTTCCAGTCACTTCACCCACTTCCCGTATGTCAGTGGTGCCTTTCCAGCTGGTGCTCTGGTGGTGCACCATAAAATGGGTGTATTTGAATATGTTCTAAGTCCAGTCAGTCCCTTTAAATGGAGTCTCCTGAAAATCCAGCACTTTCTTCTGCTGCCACAACCCCCACTGTTTTTTACAGCCAGAGGTTATGAGGATTTATCTTCCTGGTGCTAGAACCCAGGGCTGTGTGGTGTGGGGCTGGGATCATTGTCCCCAAGGCATCCTTCCCAATTTTTATCCATCACATATGAGTGTGGGACTGCCTGTTCTGCTGCTGCCACTCCACTCATCTCCATGACTCCACCCCTTATCCAACTGGATGAATGTGGCATCTTTAAATCCTTGGTTGTAAGACATTCATACAGCTCAATTTTCTGGCAGTTCTGGTTGTTGTTTGTTTTGAGATATAGTTATAATTTTCTCTGTGGTTATCTGAGGAGGTAAAGCATGTCTACCTATGTCTCCATCTTGACCAGAGGTCTACTGTCCCAGTCTTAATCTAGCTTCTGTCAAAGGAGTGTAATGTCCATGTGAGGTGATGTTAAGCAGACACTTTATCGGGTCAATATTTCAGTTTTTGCAGGAAGAGAAAACCACAAGAAAAATTCCTGTCACACCAAAAGAAAAGGAAAAACTTTTTTTTAAAATGAACCAAGTCACATAAAATGCCAGCTTTCACAATTTTTTAATTTAGACTTTCAAGTACTTTAAGACTGTCATATTCAAACTTCACAGATATGATGATTAAAAAGCTAAATTTCCACAAAAGCAACAATGCTCTTGTCATTGTTCTTCCTGTTTGAACAGACCTGGTATTTCCTTAACTCATCCAAAATCAGTTCAATTCTGCTTGTCATGATCAAGAATTTCATACAGGATTCCACATGTGAGACTGAATTTTTCCAGCTACCTTCCCTAGTCATGTATCAGCTGAGAGTGCTCCTGGCTTAAAGTAACACAGAACTTCAAATAACAGTATTTTAAACATATAGGAGCATATTCTCCTCTTGCAGAAGGATGTGCAAGATGATTTCTGGCTTTGATTCAGCTGTTCAGTGATGTCATCAAGAAGCCAGACTCTTGGCTGGGTCCTAAGATGGGGGTTTCTAGAGAAGGGAGGAAACAGAAATAAATAAGTAAAGTACATGCTATATTAGAAAAAACCATTGTAACAAATACATCTTAGAATTTCAGTGATTTAACACCACAGAGGTTTAATTTTTCTCAAGTAATAAAACTGGATAGTGAGCAGTTAGACATATGGGCTCTTCTTTCTAAAGCTGCTTAGAAACCTAAGCTGACAATGGCTCTGCCATCTTCGATAAATGCCTTCTACTGTCGACCTGTGGTTCTTGCATTCTGGCCAGCAGACTAGAAGGAATAATGATAGGAGCACTGATGTTCTACACACAGATATGGATGGTTACATTGTGAGTATAAGAGGGTACCTAGTTTGAGACCCCCTAGCTCACTTTGGTCACATCACCGTAGTCTTATGTTAGGTAAAATATAATAGTTCCCCAAACCCTCATTTCCATGAGAAGTATGTTTAGTTATTATTTATCTATTTATCTCAAGAAGTTTCAAGCCTCAAGAAAGAGCCATAAATTAGAATGACTTCTGATTAGTAATGTTCTTCAGCTTAAATTCCAGAAAAAAACAGGAGTTAGTCATGTGTTCTCATGCCCCTGTGCATTATGAAGTCTTCCCACAATTCTTATGAGTCTATGCTAAAGTAATAATTTATTTTTAATGGCTCTCAAATTATAACCTTTTCATTTCAGTGAGTTCTACATATTTGTGCCTCTGTGCTGGGTCCTTTGCATGCTTTCACTGGAGTGTGCCAATGTGCTCCCAAGGTATACATTTCCACTCCACTTATGAAGATGCTGAGGCTCAGGGCAGTGAAATAATTTGTACACCAACCTCCTCATTCTGAAGTTAAAAATGTAGGTATTACTTTGACACCTTCTTCTCCCTCATCCCCCAGAACACAATCAATTGCAAACATCTAGAAATTTCATCTCTTTAATATTTCTCAAGTTCACTCAAGAACATTTTTTGCATTCCTGTAGCCATTGCACCAATTGAGTTCACTGTCATTTGTCACCTGAGTTCCTGCTGCAATCTCCTACTTGGTCTTTGTAACTCAACTTTGCTTCCCTACAACACACCATACTGCAACTGGAGTTCACTTTCCAAAATGAAAATAAATACATCAACTCTGTATTGTATAAGCATAACAATATCCTTCTTATTATTGAAATTATTGTTATCATCACTGAAGCCGTCCTTTCCTCCTATAAGGGAAGTTAAGTGGTTAACATTTTCTCCCTCTGCCTCAAATCTCAAATGTCACAAAACCACTTTGAAAAACCCACAAGAATTACGATACCACAGGAAACCTCAGGAAGGCCTTCCAAAGGAGACACATGGAGAGAAAGGACATACTGTGCAGGAAATTAGAGTACAGCAAATATCAGAGAGACTATTTCCCATGACCGAAATGGATTAGCTGCAGCAACCTGAGTGCACAGATGACTCTCCACCGACACGGGGCTCTGTTATTAGGAGCACGTCGTGACTTCGTAATGATGGTATTATGATCAGAAGGAACTTCTGGGATTATACTCTGAAGGCGGGCTACCACTATAGAGATTGTGTTCATGGATAGAGGTAGTCTTTCAGATACCTCTGAGCAGTATGAGAATTTACCACATTTATAAAGACTGTGGGTTATCGCATTTCAATGAGAAAAACTAATGTTATCGTTCAGATTTTAAGAGAGTAAACTATGTAACCAAATTGCCTGTGTGTTTCAAGCTTAATGCTGACACTGATTGTGATTCTGGCGAAGCTACTCTGTCTGGTTCCCTGTGATTATTTCCGTGTTTGTACAATTCAGATAATAATGTTACCTGACAGGGAAAGCAGTGATGAGAGTACCTGACCTATGTGTGTGTTTGTGTGTGACACCAAAACATTACCCAGCATATGTTTTGTGTTATAAGATATTATACATCTTATGTTTCACCCTATACCTGCATTTATTCATCTCACATGTTCCTCAGCCTGCTCCTCATACAAAGGAAAAATCCAAAGCTCTTAATTTAGTTTATTATAATTTTTAAGAAATTTAGATGGCCATTACATACCATCCCTTACTTGGTACTTTAGAAAATAGAAGCCTAGAGATGTGACTTTTTAATTGAGGAAATCATTTCCAGTAAGAGGATAGATTTAAATAATTCAGTGTAGGCAATTCTACTCTTGGTATGGTGTTCTTTCACATAAACTATATTATTTTCGCTAATGTCCATGATCAACATTTTCCTTGAGAGCAAGTGGGAAGAAAGGACCATTTTCCCTGAGGAAAAACCAAAGCAGCTAATAAATCAGATGATTTACACAAAAGGATACACAGCAAAGAGACTGAGATTAGAATTGCAACCCATGACTCCTTTTCTGAAAGTTGTTTCCCTGCCTGCAGAGTAGTGAGCTATGACTTTGGGGGACATTATACAAAAATTCATATCTTTACATGTTCAAGATGAGTCATATCTTACATTCAAATTTATGATCAACAAACTTGCAGTACATTATGATCAAAATTCTAATAATGTCCTCCATTAAAAGCATCTAAATATAAAGACTAGAGATATCTTGCATACATTTTTCATTATTCTTGAAATGTTTTTCTTCTAATTTGGTATATATAAACATGTAACTAGGGCAAAACCATTATTTTGGAGAGAAAGGGAAAAATCATCTCTGTTATCTACTATTAAGTTATTATATCAAGCAGAGCCATTTTCATAGCAAAAGATATATTTCCACAAAATATATCAAACATCTGAAAGCATAAACAAAGAGGAAAGTATATATATGGAAGTCTGCAAAGCTTCAGAGGAAGAGCAGAACTGGAAGAAAAAAAAAAGCACATCACAAATCTGGCTCGAAACCCTTACTCTCTTGGCATGTGAAGTATCTGATACCTTACAGAAAACCTTGGTTTCTTTTTCTGTTTTTGCATATTTTTTATTGTCGTTCAAGTACAGTTGTCTCCATTTTCACCCCACCACTTTCCCCACCACACCCACGCCTGCCTCCCACCCTCAATCCTGCCCCCAGGAAACCTCCATTTCTAGGAGACGGACGAATAAAAGTTTCGGATACTTTTGTGTCTTTTTAGCTTTTTAAATTTTTTACAGTGAATCCTGTAGATGGGTATAAAGAGTTTCAAAGCACCAGTGAAAATAATTTAATGTCTGGCTAGTTCGGGCATTCAAAATTGAAGAAAACTAGAGGTTGCTGAGACTATTTTTTTTTTTCGCTGCAACCCACATATCACTGTAAGACGTCCCTCAAGGGTAGCACACATGCGCCTTGTCTCCTTAGGAATGCAAACTGCACTGTGCAGGGACAGGCCAATATTGTTTGCGTGTCTGATTGCTTGTCACTGTCAGTCTTGGGGCAGCAGAGAAATCATTGCTAACAACTTCAGAGCGTGCATGGCCCGTGCTTACTTATTACTGGAAAGAATAAAATATAACGAACCTGATATGGACAAGGAATGCAAGGAATCAAATATTTCTTTCAGATTGTCGGCAAGCAATGGAACAAATGAGATTTACGGCAGAATTGGATATGTGATTTATAGTTTTGCTTGTTCTTCATTTAAAAGAGGAAATTAAAACCACGCTCGCATATGATTCAATCTTTGATCACTAGAGAATGGCTGCTGTGAATTAATTATTATAAACTCTATTACCCTTGTTCACCCCAGGTGCTGCATCCACAGTACCTTCCAACTCATGTCCCTGGGGGAACGGGGTTTTGGGGGGTTGAACTCTGCAGGAAAATTATCTGGCATTCGGAGTTTCGCTGAGCAGTCATTTATTACTTAAGACACTAATTTAATAATCTCATGTAGGAGATATAGTTAAGAGAAAGACTCAGATAAAATTCTCAGTGGCTTCAGACTGGCTTGGAGAATGCGGGCATTTATTCTCTTCTCATCGTCTGTGAGCCTAGAATCAAATGCCTAAATTTAGGGATAAATATTCACAGATTTAAGCTCTGATAGTTCCCATTTAATTCTGTGAGTAAAAGTAGACAATATTTATTTCATAAAGAAGACATTTTGCTCATTTAGTCTCCATTCAAGGTGCCAAAATAATTTTAAGATAGTGAAATAAAACAATAATGATTAGAAGAGCTCTAAGGTATGGCAAAGAAGGAATCTGCTTAAAAGGTGCTAAAATAGATTGTTCAATATGAAGTCAATGAAGTACATACTGTAATAATGCAACTAATCATAAGAAACTGGCACTCTGAACAGAATATTTAGAAAACTACTAATGGTATTAAATATAAATATCGACAGAAGAAAACTATTTGACAGAGAGATGAGAATACAATAAAATATTATAACTAAGGAATGTCCAAATATAAGGTGTTTTACATATTTGAACCTGTGAGCTGAAGGCTGGTGACTGGAGCCATCAGAGAGACATGACCCGGGACCTCGATGAGACGACAACGCGGGACAGAGTAGGTGGCTCTTTCAGTGCTTTCCCAACTGGAGCGTTTGTACTTTGTGTTCTGCAGACTCTTTCTCTAGGTGGCTGTGTGTCTGGGTAAAGCAGAGGAAACAGGCCGGTGGAGCACTGAAAGAATTAGGATTCTTCACATTGCACATGATAGAAATATAACTCAAATGGCTTAAACAAAATCAGAAAATGCAGCGTCTCAAGTTTTTTGCACACAGATGGATCCAAAAATGTAAATGAAATGACTGGAATCCTCTTTACCTGGCATTTGCCCTCTCTGGAGCACTCTCCCCTCACCGTCCGTTTCTCCGCCTCGCAGCCCTGTTCTCTGTGACGGTGTCTCTCTGGCCGACTGTCTCCACGTGTTGGCACAGACCGGGCCCTGCAGCCCTCCTGTTCTCAGCTCTTACTATTGGTGATGCCTAGGAAAATGTGAAACTTTTTCCTGGATGTTTCAGCAAAACCATTAGAATTGTTTACATTAGAGAGTTCTGGCTAAGATGGAGGCCTAGGTAGAAACACTTTGCTTCCTCCCACAGCCAAAAGAAAGGCAATGACCAATCTAAAATCAACAAACAATCAGAAGTGCCAGAAAATCAAACTGCATGAACTCCAACAACCAAGGAGTGAAAGAAACAGTCACCCAGACCAGTAAGAGGGCACAGTTGAGCAGCCCAGTGGAGAGGACTCTGGGCCAGGCCGCAGAGGCGGGACTGGTTGAGAGGACTCCCAGCAAAGCAGCAGACTGCGCAAGCAAGGGAGAGCTGGCTGAACCGAAAACTGAAGACTGGAACCTAGCTGTAAACAACTGCGGGGGTTGCTGTAGTGGGAGAAACTCGAAGTCTCACATGAGAGAGTTTGTTGGAAAGTGGGGCTAGAGTAGAGTGACAAGTGGCATTGTTCCCTCTCTGGCCCCTCCCCCACAGTGCCACAATGCCACAAAGTAGGTTTCCTCACCCAGGTGAATACCTAAGGCCCCAACCCCTGCAACATAACAGGTACACCAAAACAAAGAAATATGGCTCAAATAAAAGAAGAGATCAAAGCTCTAGAAAAAGAACTAAGTGATGATGTAACAGGGTACAGCCAAGAGGGGGGCCCCAAATAGGGATTTGTAACGGGGTCCAGAAGAGCTTAGAGATAATTGGCTCCACACCTCAGGGCCACACCAGCCCGGACTGCTGGCAGCTGTGGCCAATTGTGGGAGGAGCCGGAAATGAGGCTGCAGAAGAAGACTGGCGCTGGGATTTAAACCGAGGCGCAGCAGCCATTTGGCATCTCTTTTTGGGACCACGTGTCTTTTAGGGGACCGTGGGGCTTGGGTGAGGGTCAGGACCACAAGGCTTCGGGGTTCTCCCTTTTGCCACGTGGAGGGTACCAGGAGGACTGTGTGCATTTGTGGAGAACTTTAGTTTGTATTATTTCAAGTAAATAATAAATTCCTTTTCTTTTCACTGATCTCTGGTATTAAGAGATATCTTTCCTCAGGCAGTCGCCAAAACAAACCCAGTAGGTGGGAGGGAACCCCCCAGAGAAAAAGGTTTTTTTAAATATCATTCAGCCCCCCTACCCCCAGTCTGTTCTGTAATGGAGAGACAGCCTATCTGATGCAGAGTTCAAAGCCCTGGTAATCAGGATGCTCACAGAACTGATTGAGCTCAGTTGCAAAATGAAGGAACAAATGAAGGCTACCCAAAGTGAAATAAAGTAAAATGCACAGGGAACCAACAGAGACAAGAAGGAAACTAGGACTCAAATCAATGATTTGGAACAAAAGGAAGCAATAAACATCCAAACCAGAGCAGAATGAAGAAACAAGAATTCAAAAAAATGAGAAGAGGCTTAGGAAACTCTGGGACAACTTGAAACATTCCAACGTCTGAATGATAGGGGTGCCACAATGAGAAGAATAAGAGCAAGAAGTTGAAAACTTATTTGAACAAAAAATGAAGGAAAACTTCCCCAGTCTGGCAAAGAAAATAGACTTACAGCAAGTCCGGGAAGCCCAGAGAGTCCCAAAGAAGTTGGACCCAAAGAGGAACACACCAAGGCACATTATCATTAATTTACCTAAGATTAAAGATAAAGAGAGAATCTTAAAAGCAACAAGAGAAAAGGAGACAGTTACCTACAAAGGAGTTCCCATTAGACTATCACCTGATTTCTCAAAAGTAACCTTACAAGCAAGAAGGGGCTGGAAAGAAGTATTTAAAATCATGAAAAGCAAGGACCTACATCTAAGATTGCTCTATCCAGCAAAGCTATCATTTAGAATGGAAGGGCAGATCAAGTGCTTCCCAGATAAGGTCAAGTTAAAGCAATTCATCATCACCAAGTCCCTATTATATGAAATGTTAAAGGGACTTATTTGATAAAGGAACTTATTTAAGAAATAGAAGAAGATAAAAAACGATAAATAGTAAAATGACAACAAACTCACATTTATCAACAACTGAACCTAAAAAATGAAAACAAAAACTAAGCAAACAACTAGAACAGGAACAGAATCAGAAACATGGACATCACATGGAGACCTCTCAGTGAGGAGGGGAAGGGGAGGCATGGGGTGCAAGGTACAGGGAATAGGAAACATAATTGGTAGGTACAAAATAGATGGGAGGATGTTAAGAATAGTATTGGAAACAGAGAAGTCAAAGATCTTATATGTACAACCCATAGACATAGAACCCTAAGGGGCTACGACCCATGGATTCCACCCTAAGGCAGGGAATGCTGGACCATTGCAGGGTGCAGGGCAGAGGGAGAATAAAGGGGAAAATTGGGAAAACCGTAACAGCATAATTAACAAAATATACTTAGAAAGAATTGTTTACATTGGACTGCTTGGTTTTTCTCACAGCTCTGGATCAATCCTCTTCATCGAGAATGGATTAAAATGACAGAACCGCCTGAATCCTGTGCCCATCTCCCCTCAAACCACAGACCACAAATATAGCACAAGTTGTCCCCATGGAAAATTCAGGATGCCATCTCCAAAGTACATGAAAGAAATGCTGGGCAGGAAAAACAACAGATGTCCACTACCAGCAAATTAAGACATTTTCCTCAAGTATGTTACTTTTATATCAACTGCTAGTTGAATTGCACATGAAATATACAAGGCTTGGCAGGAAAGAAGATGAAATCATTAATTTTTAAACGATCAATTAAGTTATGCCTTTTAAAATATCGTTAGGTGTTACTGCTAGCTTGTTGCATATATGTATGTGGATGTCTTTACCTATTTTGGTAAATATGGAGTTTTCTGTATAAAGTAATATTATTTTAATAAATTTAATTTTTTATGACAGCTTATCATATTTTAAAATATAATAAGGAATATAAGTGAAAAACAATTACTCAAAACACTTTGGTGTCAGTTTGGTGGTATGTATTCCCCCTGTTCTTTCTTATTCCAAATTTGTGGTTATATATTTTAATGTTTAATTTTGATTATGTGTTATATATAATTTTATAACCTACTTTTTTTATTTAACATTATAGTAGGAGTATTCTCCTTGTTACTGTAAGCTCTTGATGGGAAGATTATTAATAAATGAATAAAATCTCATCCACAATATATCATTATTTGTATATTTGAAAGTTTATATTGCTTTTAATGTTTTATAGTGGTAGATAGCGCTGCCATTAATATGTTCTTGCCAAAGCTTTGTTTTCTGAATTTCAGATTACCTCCTTAAGAAGATTCTCTAGCAATGAGATTTCTGGATAAAGAATCCTGGATGTGCTAAATGAAGATTGTTTTTCCTTTTCATTTTGCTTTTCTTCAATTTGGTTGTTCTTTTAAAATGTATCTCAAAATTTAACTTTAAAAACCATTAGAATTTTTTTGTCTTGGCATGCCTATTACACATAAGGGGCAGAGCCTTAGGTATTCTCCAGGGCAGGGCAAGCACATCTCTGCATTGTGATGCTGTAGGTGGGAGAGAGGTTCCAGAGAGAACGATGCTGCTTGCTCCACTCTCTGTCACCTTTCAGTCACTTCCCCTACTACCCACAATCAAATTGGGGCCTTCTGGTGCTGATTCCTGGGGGGTGGTTTTGTGTACATTCTAGGACCCTGTGGATCTCTCCAATGAACTCCCCTGTGAGGCTGGGAGTTTCTCCTGCTGCCTCAACCCCCACAGGTTTTTACAGTAAGGTTTTGAGGCCTTATTTCCCTGCACTGGAACCCTGGGCTGTGTAATCTCTCTTGCACCCCAGTTGTTGCTCCCAGTTTATCTGCACGCAAATGTGGGACCATCTGGTCCACAAGCCACCATCTTGCTGTGCGTCCTCTCCACTCAGCTGTCTGTCTCTGCCCCTCCTACCGGTCTGGATGAACATTTCTTCTTTAACTCCTTGGTTGTCTCACTTCCATACAGTTAGATTTTCTGGCAGTTCTGGTTGTTTTTTGTTTTTCGATCTGTAGTTGTCCTTCTTTTGGTTGTGCGAGGAGACACAGTGTATCTACCTCCACCTCCATCTTGGCTGGGAGCCATAGTGTACTTCATATTTATTCAGCAAATATCTTTGGAGCCATGCTAGGTGTTGCAGAGCACAGTGTGGGCATATCTAATCTAGGTGTGGGGAGAAACGGAAGGCTTCTGAAAGTAAATGATATATAAACTAAGGAATGAATAGGAGTCAAGAGGAGAATTAAGCATAAAAGGAGAATGTATAAGGGAAGACTGCATCTCCCAGAAAAAATAAAATGAACAAAATGCATGGCATAATGAAAAATTCACATGGATTTTATTATAAGCAAAGACATGAGACTGGACAGATGACAGAAGACAGATTTTAAAAAATTCACCTGCAGAAAATGAGAGGGATTGAAAAGGGACTCAACAAAGTGAGACTCCTGCACGGCTTCTGCTCTTTAATGTTTTATATTATATAATCTCTCAGGTTTTTGTCCGCAGTTTGGAGCACCTCTCTGCCTCACACAAAGTCAGAAAAGTGATATTATCATGTTACACAAAGGACAGGTTGAAAAAAGAAAAATGGACATCTTCATCAGTGTAGTTCAGTGTCTGATTTGGGAATAGGAATAGGCTTTTTTCTTCTCCCATCATAAGATGATCACCAAGAATTTCTCCTAGTAAAGGGTGTTGAAGGCCGTTTCACTTTAAACCAAAATAGCTTCAGGAACATATGCAAATTTCCTAGAAAACACATTAAGAGTTGAGTGAATTCAACAGTCTTTGTTGTTCCCTTTGCCCATTTAAAATTCGAGATTGCAAACAGACCTATTCTACCCATTGGAAAAAAACACATTATTAGCCAATAATTTCTATGGAAAAATTGAGTTTTGTGAGCCCTGAGTTTGCCGCATTCTGGCCTCATCTATCTTGGAATGTTTAGCTCTTAACCTTCCTCTCGGAGGCAATAACACAGGACACAGACAGATACACACAAGTGAGCACAGCCTGTACATCTCCTGTTGCTAACTCACCTGCCAGAAAGCCCAGACCATGGTTTTTAAAAATCCTTAGTCAGGAAGTTGTAAAAGCAAAATAGTGGTGGCGGTGATGAAGAATGGGTGGATTTTTCCAGAGATCTCGGTCCTTTTTCTGTCTTTCTCCACAACTCATTAGAGAACTTAATTGAACAGCTTCCCTGTCACAATCTCCCTTGTCTGTGAAATAAGGGAAATTATGGCTGCCCTTTCCCGTGCCCTTTGATAACTTCACAGGGTGCTCAGAGATGTTATGAAGATTAATAAGCCAAATGCTTGTAGACTACTTTAAGTTCCCCACAGGGAGAAAGCAGCAAATTAAAATCCATTGCTCTGAGAGCAGGAGGGGCCAGAGACCAGAGGCCAGGAAGCAGAGCCTTAGACGTCCAGAGCTCTCACTCTTGTGTGAGCGGTAGAGCAGAGCCTTTCCCCGCGCCCACCAGTACCAGTCCTGGTCCACAGAGGATGGGCCGTCCACTCCTATTCCAACATCCTTTACTAGGTCAACCCCAGAATTTAATCTAATTGACCAGAGCTTGAAGTATTCAATGAGCCTTTTTAACTGGGGAAGGGTGTAAGTGAGGTAGACTGAATAATGCTCCCCCAAATAGATCCACATCCTAATCCCGGGAACCCGTGACTATGTGACCTCATTTTGCAAAAGGGACTTTGCAGATGTGATTAAGTCAAGATTATTAAGGTGGGGAGAGCACTCTGGACTGTGCGGGTGGTCTCAATATTATCACAAAGGCACTTAAAAGAAGGATACAGCTAGTAAGTAGTAAGAGATGTGGTGATGGGGTCAGTGGTTGGGAATGACACAAAGGTCACTGGGCCAAGGACTGCATGCAACCTCTATTAGCTGAGAAAGATAAGGAAACAGAATTCTCTCCTCAAGCCTCCAGAAGGGATCCAGCACTGATGTCCCCTGATTTTAGACTTCTAATCTCTAGAGCTATAAAATAGCAAAAGTGTTTGGTTTTTACCCACTAAGGTTGGGGTAATATATTATAGCAATAATGGGAAACTAATACTGAAGAGATGGTGTAGTGGGTTAAATTGTGGCCCTCAAAAGGATCTGTCTATATATCTGGACACTCAGAACCTGTCAATATAATTCGTTTGGTGAAGGTGCCTTTGCAATGTTACTGAGTTAAGGATCTGAGGATAAGGTCATCCTGGCTTACCCAGCCAGGTACTAATTCCAATAATAACTGTGTTTATAAAAGATAGGAGACACAGAAAAAAGGAGGAAGCATGTGAAGATGGTGGCAGAGATTGGAGTTATACAGACAAGCCAACAAATGCCTGAAGACACTATAAACTGGAAGAATCAAGGAAGGATCCTCTCTAAGAATTTTCAGAGTACACAGCCCTGCCGACACCTTGGTTTTAGACTTCTGGCCCCCCAAACTATGAGGGAATGCATTCCTGTTGCAGTGAGCATTGCCAGCTAGGTATTGCCCCACAGAAACAAGTTGCAGGTCTGAGCCATCGTTGACCAATGTAGAAGGATTATTCCATCGCATGTTGCAGTAAAGAGAAAGAAAAATAATTACAGGAATAAAGAGAGTGTCATGAAACTACCATCAAAATGCAATTTGTGTTTAGAAATGAGGCAGGTACACTTTTAATATTAAGGCAGAGTCAGCTCTCCATGCCCCTTTTTAAAAGAGACTCCTACTTGTATAATATTACCCAAATTTAGTCATTTGATTGCTAACTTTTGATTTTGCCAAATACAGGTATTGAGGAAATCCAATTACTGTTCATTTTCATAAACTATGAAACAATTTAACAATAGATGCATAAGAAGAATACACAGGATAAAGTCAGATTCCTAAATTAACTTATACAGCTTTATATTTTTTTTAAAAAAATCACAGTTTTTCTTAATTTTTCTGGTTTTACCAAAGACTCTTGAACACTTTACTTTAGGGTAAGGCCCTGGCCTTCAGATCTTCATGGTGACATGGAGCCCTGGGGAAGGTATAAAGGGGATGGCAGGCTACCTCCCGGAGGGTTCTCTGTGACTATTCCTCCCTGAAGTTTTGGCATGGGGAAAGGGGAGTGAATTCTAGGAGGGTCAGGGTAGAGTGTGCAGATGGTCATCAACCTCTACTCACTGGACATTGTCCAAGGCTGACCCATAAATGCTGAAAGTGTGTTTACAGTTGGGCAGAGGATGGGAGGGTGGGAGGCAGCCTTCTAAGCAGAGGAGGCTATTTGGGTAAAGGCAGGGAGACACATGATAGAATAGCACTGAAGATGCTCACCGTGAGCCAAAACTGGTGGATGAGGACCTGGAGATTTAGGGTCCCAGGAGGGGAAAGAGATGAGAACAAGGCCCATCATCCTCTTTCTGGATTATTCCAAACTGATTATTATGACACTGTGAGATAGTGGAATCATCATTTGTTATAGAATAATAACACCTTTTAACTAATCACAATTTCAATACCAATTGTGGTGTCAAACACTAAAGGCCAATATATTCTAAGCATTCTCATCATCAGTTGTAATGGGTTTTTCATATCAAATGTTGAAGTAAAGAGAAAGAAAAATAATTACAGGAATAAAAGGAGGGTCATGAAACTACCTTCAAAATGAAATTTGTGTTTGGAAATGAGACCGGTATACTTTTAATATTAAGGTAAAGCATTAGCACGTCTTAGCATGTTAGTAGCCCACCTCTGAAGAGAACTGTCTCTGTTACTGTTATTTTAAGATATCTAGGTTAACGATAAGAAAGAACAAGTTGTGACCCATGGTCCAGACCAGTTTATGGCCTCTTTTAATCCTTCATCATCCTGAACTGAAGCTGCTATTTATTATACCTTGCTCAGTGGTAGAAATCCTAAAAGATATCAATACCTATGCCAGAATGTGAAGATTTAAAGGACCATAAACAGAAGGCAAGGCAAAGGGCCCCAGTTGAGGGACAAAGAGAAGCATAAATCAAGAGAAACAGGCTATTTAAAATGTGGCTGAAAGTTAGGACTTCCTACTGGAATATGCCTATGGGATCATGCAGAGCTGTGGCCAAAAAACTCTGCTTTTGTGGGTATATTTACCTAGGAATGTATTAGACTTGACTTGGCACAACTGGCTTCTTTAACTTCCTCATAAAGAAGGGATATGCCACTTTGAAATGGAAGGAAAAGTTAACTGAAAGTTCTTCTTTGATTTTCTCTGAGTTTGTCAGCTGGAGAACAAAAAAAAAAAAAAAGAAAGGAAAACACTCCTAACCAGTTGCTATCACTACAGCAAACAATGATGCCGTTGAGATAGCTCAGCAATGAAAGTGAGGAAGCTACACTCCTTTTTTCCAAGTGAGTTGAAAACTTGTTCTGACATAGAAACCTGCATACAAATGATTACAACATCTGTATTCATAAATGCCAAATCTTGAAAAAAAACAAGATGTGCTTTAGTAGGTGAATGGATAAACTGGTACATTCAGACAATGGAATTTTAGTCAGTACTAAATTTTAAACTGGTACATTCAGACAATGGAATTTTACTAAATCAGTACTAAAAGGAAATGGGCTATCAAACCATGAAAAGACATAAATGAAACTCAAGTTACTATTACTAAATGAAAAAATATATGGAGAGGCTACAAACCATGTGATTTTAATTAAATGATATTGTGGAAAAGGCAAAACTATGGAGAAAGTAAAATATCAGAAGTTAAAGGGAGAGGAGAGGGATGAATTAGCAAAACACAAATAATTTTTAGGGCAATGAAACTATCCTGTGTGACACTACAATGATGGATACATGTGAACATCAAAAATGAGCCCTACGGTAAACTAGGAACTTCAAGTAATAATGAGGGGTCATTGTAGGTTCTTTAATTGTAACAAATGTACCTACTACTGAGGGATCTCATAATGGGGGAAACTTTGCGTGGATGGAGGTAGGACTAAATGAGAAATTTCTGTCCATTCCATTTGGGTTTGCTATAAACCTAAATCTGCTCTAAAAAATACAGTCTATTAAAAATGAGAAGGTGAGGCTGAGAATGATGGCCACCTAATCAGTAAAACTGGCTCTTATAAGTCTCCCACTGTTTCGTGGGTTTCTAGATCAATAAGCACATCTATATTGCATGCTACGTGCCGTGTTTGTAAGTACAATGGCACATATAAAAGAAAGAATGCCCCTGTCCTTAAGAAGCTACTGTGTATTGACTTATATGAGTCATGACACGGGACTAACGAGAAACTGAACGAATAGCTGAAGAATGAATTTAGTGAAGAAATTACTAAGCACTGGAGACGTGAAGAATCAACTCTTTCTAGGTGATATTGACTAAAGACAGAGGGAGAAGTTTACTAGCCAAAATAACACTTGATTCTATAGAGAGAAGCCTCCAAATCTTGGTGACAACATTTTTTGGTCTCCTCTCACAGTGTAATGTTGGTACTTCTATCCAGGTATGATACTTACATGATCACTCAAGGACCAGCCAGCACTTCTCCCATTGGTGGGTTCTGTGATGACCATCTAGGATGACCCTCCACAGCTTCTTTATTCAGTTGGTCACTGGGGAAAGAAAGGCTCATGCCTGAGGCTATGAGAATTTTTTTTTAGATTTTAATTTATTTTTGGAGAGAGGGGAAAAGAAGGAGAAAAACATCATTGTGTGCTTGTCTCTCACATGCCCCCTACTGGAGACCTGGCCTGCAACCCAAGCATGTCCCCTGACTAAGAATCGAACTGGTGACCCTTTAGTTCACAGGTCGGCACTCAATCCACTGAGCCACACCAGCCAGGGCCTGAGATTATGAGAAATTTTAACAAGACCATTCTAGAAGTGGGACATAGTATTCCTGCTTATAATCCATTGGCTAGAACTTAGTCAGTGGTCACACTTTACTGCAAGAGAGACCAGGAGAAGTTTGTCCCAACTGTGCTTCCAGGAAACCAAAGCAAATGAGCTGGTCAAGCAATCAGCTGGTCTCTGACACTCACAGAAATGATGAAAGTGGGCATAGCCTTAGCAGGTCAAAGCAGATTTCAATTTCTGAGCAATGGTGTGAGGTCTGGAGAGTGACTTGAAAAGGGGGGTCTGAAGTGTCTTCATAAGAAAAAAATACCCCAGAAGGATTGAGTGGTAACTTCTCAACCGCCCAAGGACAAATCATTGAAATGAAGCAGTATGATGAAACACTTTAACAGGTAGAGATGAAGCTGGTGTGACATATAGTTTTCTTCTCTTTCCCTGTCACCAGAAAAGGTACAGGAGCAAGCGACACATTTTAGAATGACCCAAGGAGACAAACACGCATTTGGGACTCAGAGATAGTTGAAGGACCTAGAGAAAATGAGCTGAGCATCTACGGTTTGGGGTTCAGTTATAGAGAATTTGGACTCTCACATGAAATCTCTTTCTCAACTGACCTATATACATTTGCACGTGTTGATTAAATGTGTAATCTGATAACTCAGTAGGTATTATCCTGTTCTCCAGAAGTACCATTAGCTAGTGACCTAGAGCACAAACTCCCTCTCTGCCCTCAGGCATCCACCATCAATAATATTGGATAGAGACTATAAATCAGAGATGGCTAGACTCTGGCTGCTTTTGGAATGACTTAGTGGCCTAATTCTGACTTATTTAGAATCATCAAGTCCTATACCTATAATCTTTGAACCAGATCTGTTTGAAATTTGATTTGCTTTGGATAATCTTAAGGCTTAATTGATGTGATAGTCTCACAGGATCTATACCTTTGTTTGTTTTGATTAAGGAGCCATCATCGCCATATTAGAATAATTAGCACTTTTGAACAGATCGTGGTGTTCAAGCGGAAAAGCAATTGGGTTCTGGACTGTACTTACGGCTTCTGAACCTGATGCCTACTGCAGCTGTGGGTAAAAGCACTGTGATTTTTGCCTCGTGGGATCATCTGCCCCTACACATAATAAAATTACATGAGTATTCAATTCAACTTTAATGGACCCCTGAAAGAGACAAACAGACCAAGAACACCTATTCCATGCAATTAATTTCCTGAACTAAATGGCCCAGGCTGAGATAGTTCCCAGCTTGAAAAGCCTATCCCATTGATCATGTCCTCACCTCCCTTCTTTTGGAAAACTTATTCTTCCCTTCCTGTTCTGAAAATTGTCCCTTCGGAGCTGCCAGGGTCTTAAACACTGTGACAGACCTGGCCTAGGTGATTGGTCCAGGGAAGGCCACAGACTCATGAGGGGCCAATCAAAGACCTATTTGCAAATTTTCAAAGTAGAAATGTTGACAAAGAGTCTTTTTTCATGCGTGACAAAACTTAGGATGCATGAGGCCAGGAGGTATCCATGGACGGGAAAATGTACTTCTCTAAGAAAATCCAGTCTTCAAGGGTAAAAATCTGAGTGGACAGGCGGAAATACACAACACAGCTTCTACTGCAGAATGAGACTCCTGCCTGCCTGAGATCTGGTTATTTGAGCTAATGATTTCCACTTCCTTTATCTTCTTTTAACACGTTAATGGTTGGTTAATTGATAGATTATGTCCGTGAGGAGCTGGGGTTTGGAATTGAGGGGTAGTTGTCATTGTCCAAACCATCCTAGCTTGAATGTTGATGAAAACAACAGCAACAACCAAAGAGTCCCAATGAAGACATCCAGAGAACGCATGTTGTGCATAGAAGAACAGCAGCTTGCAGTTATCTCCAAGCGGCCTTTATGGGAAAGAGCTGCCGATCTCCCTGTTCAGGCTCAAGACACATGGAGTACTCGTCATAACCCAGCAGAATGACCAACTCTTCAAGTTTCAGTTGCCGACTCATTAAGTTGGAAAATGTGTCTGTAAGCTTGGTAGATACTATCTAAGATAATAAAATTTAGTTCTATAATAATTTAAAATTGTGCTTATATGTTTTTATCATGAATAAATACATATTCATAGGCTTCATTTGAATTGAAGAGCATGCAATGCATTTAAAGTCAGGCTCCTGAGGCAGAAGAAAACTTTAATTTAATAAAAAAGAAGTAAGTGTCTTTTTTGGTATCCAGTTTTTGGTAGAGGTACCTGAGCCCCAATGTGAGGTAGAAGGAGACAGGTTTTAGTATATATCCAAAATGATTAGGCTCGAATTTACTAAATGGTATAAGGACCCTAGGATAATCTATTGAAATTATAATCTAATGTATCTAGTAATTTGTAGAGATCCATCACATGTGCTTTCAGAAGGCTAGAGCCCTGCACTCACTGGAATCCTTCTGTGACCCAGCACAGAGAACAGAAGAGCGCCCTGAACTGCCTCGCATCCCCGCATCCCAGGGGCGCCAGGATGAAACACAGACAGCAATGCAGGTGCTAAGCTGACTCAGCTCTTTGACACTAAACAGGCCTGCTTCTGTTGGGCCTTTGTAAACTGCCCCTTCTGCCACGTTCGCCCCAGAGAACTAGATGTCTAATAGCAATGAAAACGGAGGAGATACCTTGGGAATGAACTCAGCCTCCCATCCTCCTCACTGTGACTCAGACACAACGGAATTTTGAATGACTGAAAGCAATTCACTAGTGCGTTTCGTATACAACGCTCCTGAAGATGCTGTGATGACGAATGATAAGATTTTCTAATGATCTATACTAACTTTGAGTTGCACGTACATACTAAGAAATCCACTTAAAATATAGAGCATTTCAGACTATTTGACACAGGGTAATATGCAACTCTTTGTCCTGTTGTTCTGTTCATTTTATATTAATGGCAAAATTACAGAAACTAAACAGGATGTACACACATGGATGTAGATGTATCTATGTGTATGTGCATATATACATACGTACATTTACATAAATACATATATGTGTGTGTATTTATGTGTTCCACATCAAACACTGTCTGACTTTCTGTCTCCTCATTTTATAGAGGCTAATAACAATAAGCCCAGCCCCGCAGCCTTATCAAGATAATTAATGTTTGGAAAACACCTACCATACAGAAGACACTTAAAATGCATCCGTTATATTGTGGCTATTAGTACCTCTTACTTCTCCCTCTGGATTGTGAGTTACTTAGAACAAATAATATCTTATAAACCCTATGTCTCCTGGGCCAGGAAACATTTCTATCACATCGAAAATGCTGAGTCATGTTTGAGTAATTGAATAAATATGTCTTCCCTGAAGCTGAGTCACTTTATTTCTTTCTCATCACTCTTTATTGCCTTTTTATATGCTACCTATCTTGGCAAACCCATTTATATTCTTCATTTTTATATGTGTTTCATGCACTGGACCCTCCATTTATTTTATGCATCAGGAATCTCAATTTTGTACAGTTTCCTGAACATACCATGTAGTTCAACCTTAATTGTTTTGCATATTTTGTTCCCTCTTCCCATAATGGTCTTGAATATAAAGTGAACATTTAATTTAATAAACATTTATGGGGCACCTACTATTTGGCAGCTATTCTGCAAGATAGTGTGAAGTGCACAGCTTTGAACAAATGAGGTGTGGTCCCTTCTTTGACAGAATCATATCCTCTTTCTGAGGCAGTCCTATGCCCTCCTTGGAAGTGCTGTGAGGTGAGGCAGTGGGAGTGTCCTGACCCAGCAGGGAAGAGAATTTCATGCTGGCCTTGTTTAGACTTGCTGGCTCAAGGCAAAAGAGTGAAAAGCCCACTAACTTTCCGTAAGTTTTATTATGGTAAATTACCTACAGACGATGAACCACCTTAATACCTGCATCCAGGGTAGATGGCTCCTTGGCATCCCCCAAAATAGTAAAAGGGATGCTTTGGAAAAATAGCTTAGAGCGTGAGGGGACATAAGTCATCTATGAGAAAAATGGGCAGAAGATAGGCTGGAAGTTCTTTAGTATTCACCATGAAAACATCTGATGACATCTTGGACTTTCCCCCCATAAACCAGGCTACAAGGAGACATGAGAGTCCCCAGCTTTCTTCCAGCTTCAGGATCCAAAGCCAGGCTCCTATCTCCTACAGGAATTTATGGACAGTGACACAGGGTTCAACAGGAAGCAAGCTCTTGCCTGCCTTAAGAGAATTATATGGAGGATGAAGAAATAAGATTGTTAGACAGCACCCTTAGGGGTTAGGGTAATAGAGATCCCAAACCTTGCGTAAAACTACTTAAAAGTATAGGATTAACCACAAGTAAAAGGAGTTTTGAGATGCAAATCAGAGTTGACAAGATCTTCTCCTGAAATTGTACCATTTGGGGGCTTTAAATGTTTGGGGCCATGTTATTTGGACTTGAAATAAAGATCTGATGATATACACACTTGGAGAACGTCTTACAAGCTATCACCAGGACTATGTAATCTGGAATATGCCACAGTAGAGTTTAATGATGAGATTACATACACACACCTACCACAGTTAACAACAAAAATGACTCTGACCATCTTTCCTCCTTCTCTCTGCTGTTATGGAATTGAGCCTATCTGCACTGATCTGCCTGGTTCTGGAACAAAACAAAAGGGCCATATCTCCCTCAGGGTTCATGTTCATTGCTCCCAGAAACTCTGGAAATCTTTTTTGACATACCAACACCCTACTTCTAATGAGCAATGGAAGGGCCAGGTTGATTCACCAAAGAAATTGTCATCTCAGAGAACATTTGGGGGAAAGCATCTCATTGCACAAGTGAGCCATTTGTTTCTTTTACAATGTGCCACCCGCTTTGCTAGTAAAGGTGGAACAGCTGTATTGAAAATGATGGATCACCCTGAATGGGCAGCTACTGAAATCCTCCAACTTCAATGGGTCACACTGAGCAGAAGATAATCGGCTTTTCTGGCAACAGAATAAATTGTCCTCCTGTAGCATTAGTGTTCCCTAGTGGCCCTGCACTCCTGTCAGATGCACAAGCCCCAAACATTTCTCTGTCTTTGATTTCCTTTCTTATCCTCTCCCCAGATTTATTCCTTTGATGCCCTTTGAATTTTGATATCTGTTATTCTTCACCTTAACATTCAAGAGCCTTACCCACTGATTAGCAATCAACCTTGCTGGGATTTATCTGGCCTCATTTTATATCTGCTTATACCATGAATATCAGAAGTGTCTTGTTATCTGACATTGATAGAATTAGCATCTATTCAAGAAAAATGTCATAGTAGCAGGTACTAATCTATGGTAATCATTTGTATTTAACCTTAGCTTCCCTGACAGGTGAATATTCTAATTTATCAAAATATTGTTTAAAAATATCTATTCCATCAAATTTAATAGAAATCCAAAAATCCATTTTAAGGCAAATAATCTGATATATGACTGAGAGCAGCTTCTCAATATACCTTTGATTTTTCCCCAAAGGGTGTTCTCTGTACAGTCCCCTTGCATGGTTGGTTCTTTACCTAACTGGGTTAACAAAGCAATCTGCTCAAGCAAAAAAAAAAAAATCAGTATGTTATATTTACCTCTGTTATATACAATGACAGATTCTCAAGGTCAGGAAGACTCCAACCTCTAGCCTTCAACAATTCTGGGAACACAAGGAGGGTAGTTCATCTAAATGCTTCTAAGAATATTCATCTGTAAAACTGAGAAGAAAACAAAACATATAGCAAATAACTGTTGTAAACATTAAATGACCCCATATAATTTAAACACCTCATACAGGTTCAAAATTAGTAAGAGTTCAGCAATATTCGCTTCCTGTTTACGTCTCTTCCCTTTCTTTCTCTGGTGTGTGTTTTTATACCTGTATAAATGCTATAGAAAACGAAATTCCATCAAATGGATACAATGTCTACGGACGCTGGAAAAAAATGAGCGTTTTGACATTCTGGTTATAACCATAGCAATTTCCTCTGAAAATCACGCCACATGGCAAGAATAAAGCAGATGTTCAGCTGACCTCACCTTCACTCATGAGAAAATGATTGTTTATTTGTTCACCTGTTTTCTTCCAAAAGAAGTTAGCCTGAAAGCCAATTGCTAGCTTGAGGTTTGAAAAGAATCGCTGGTTTTCCCATTTGTACATTAGTCCCCACTTTGAGCCACATCATGGATTTGATTTGAGGACTGAAAGGTAATCATTAAGATAAGAGTTAATGGCTCGCATCACAAACACTCCCCACACTCCACATAACTGGAATCTTTGACAAAAGAGAACATATGGGAAACAGTTGCTTTAATCAAACACATCTTTTGTGTTGCCTTTTACTAGTGAATTACTTCTCATTAGCTCATACTTTGTGATGCAGTAACCATGGCGATGATCTGCCTGTTTCATAGATGCCGCAAAACATGTGGTCTGCGGGCAGTTGTGGTGCCATAATTGTCAGAAGATTTCTGTCTCTAGTAAAGCTAGCTGATCAGGTGGTTACACAGGAAAATCCAATTTCTGTTCTGCTCCACAATTGCTGAACATTGGAATAATAGGAGACAAAGCTACAGAGTAGCATCTTTTAATAGAAATGTGTGATGAGGAAAATGTTTCATGTCTTCACTGCACAACACAATAAGGATTAGCCACATGTAGCCCTGGAGAACATCAAATGTGATTAGTGAGACTGGGGAAGTACATTTTCATTTTATTTCATTTTAATTAGTTGAAATTTAGATAGCCACATGTTGCCAGTGACTACTGTTTTGGACAGTGAATCTCTTGACTGACTGGAAAAGTGACCATTTTTACATGATACTAAAGTTTCAAGAATCTGGAGAGTTATGTCTGCTACAAAAAAAATTGTCCATCTTCTTTATACTGTCCCATTTTACAGACAGAGAAAAATGTAGAAAATCTCTACCTTTAAACAAGATTTTGGGCCTTGCTGGGCCTTTAGTAAAGGGCTAATTAGTAATCATTTTACTGAAATATTTAAACAATTGTACAAATAACATTGGCCACAATAATACTAATCACATGGAGTTTCAGTGTATTGATTATTCTCCACATCAATACATATTGCTCGTGGTTCCCTTCCTTCAGTTAGCTCACTTTTCTAGGGCTAAAATGATCAATAAACTCCAGATAAGATACCAAGTTATAATATTTTACCACTGATGTGATAAATAAATGAATACATGTAAAGATTAGGCTTGGTAGCCACACAAACCAAGGTTCAAAGGTAGCTCAAATACATGTTAAAACTTGGATACAATCACTTTATTGCTCTAAAGCTAAGCCATATATAATGGGTATATACATATATGTGTTATATATATGATATATGTGTGTATATATGTACACACATATACACATATACATATATACACATATGTATACATACATATACACACATATGTATAACTTATTTAATGGGTATCCCAAATTCACCTGCCAAGATAAGCAAAAACTAAGGGGAGGGTACAAAAGAATGAGGGAGGAATGCAGGAGCTATTTCTACATGTACGATAGAGTGTTGAAAGGGCCGAAGTAGCAGAGGGGTGAAAGAGTAGATTTTGTGATTGAAGTTAGGCCCGAATCCCGAGCTCATGAACGACACACTGAGTGATCTCGTGTAACTTCTTCAGTCTTTCTGTCCTTTAATTCCTTTTCTGTAAAATGTGGATAATAATTGCTTTCATAACATGTGATTAACAGGAAGATTAAAGCATGTGCTACCTCTAAAACGCTTAGCACACAGCAAGGACCGGAAAACGGACGCTGTGGTCACGCCCCAGCGCGGGTTCGTCCGAGGAGACGACCTTTCCCCACCGCCAGGGCCCAGTGCTCTGCCTCCTGGTGTACAGCATGCACCGGACAAGGTCGAGGGAGCCAGAAAACTGCTGATCCTCACTCTCTTCACAGCAGACACCTACCCCTTTCCCTTACCTACTCTGTCCCTGCCTACCCAGCAGGGAAAGTTGTTATTGGGTACTAGACAGAGAGGCAAAGTACTGGTCTTGAAAGGTAAGTGCTTCATCTCCTACATTGCAAGCTCAGTCTTTAATCTGTTACATGGAATTAATACCCTGTGACATATCTATCTCTCAGAGCAATGGTAGAAATTCAATTAAAAGTATAGAAGGGCTTCAGGGAGAAGATACTATAGGTGTAAAGAATAATTGGCATTCTTCTTTGTTAGTGCCTGTAACTTTTTCTGATTTTACCTCTCCATAGTTCTCCCTTCAGCAGGGAGAATTTTTTTCAAAATGAAAGCCACATTATGTCACTGTGTCAATTTAAATCATCAAATGGCATTGCAACAGGTTCAGATGAATCTGAAATGATCTCCATGGACTCCAGAGTTCACCCCCCACTTAGTCTCCTCCCCACCCCCAGCTCCCACTCACCGTATTCTAGCTCCTTTGGCCTTCTGGCTACTATTTTTTTTTTTAATATGTATCTTTAGAGGGGAAGGGAAGGAGAGAGGGAGAGAAATATCAATGTATGGTTGCCTCTCACACGTTCCCTGCAGGGAACTGGCCTGCAACCCAGGCATGTGCCCTGACTGGGAATCGAACCTCGATCCTTTGGCTTGCAGGCCCACGCTCAATCCACTGAGCTATACCAGCCAGGGCCTGGCTACTCTTACATGTGCCAAAACCACACCTAACTCAGGGCATTTTTACATATGCCATAAATATTCTCCCCCACAACTCATTCTCTTAATTCCATTCTGGCATCTGCTCAAATACTACTGCTTCTGAAAGTCCTTCCCTGGCAACTTTATAGAAAATCACATTCTCTATTGTCCTTTTCACTTTTTAAAATTTTATATTATGCTAAGTGAAGGAAGCCAGGCAGTGAAAGACAAATACCATATGATTTTACCTATAAGTGGAACTTAATCAGCAAAACAAACAAATGAGCAAAATAGGACCAGAGATTTGGAAATAAAGAACAAACTGACAGTGACCAGAGGAGGGTGGGTGGGGTGGAGAGGAAGATAACAGGGAAAGAAGGGAAAGGGGCAAACAAAGGAACAAGAATAGAGGACTCCTGGGCACGGACA
>PVKM010007534.1:0-41253 GCA_004027735.1 Carollia perspicillata | reverse complement strand
CAATGATTCTCACCTCTTGATAGTCACACTTTGTATAGTCCCCTCCCACACTGAACAGGAAACTGTGAAAGTGATGGTGTGTGACTTCCTAGACTAGGTCATAAAAGGCATAGCAGCTTCTGCCTTAACTCTCTTGCTCATTCACCTGAAACACAAGGTGCCATGTTATGAGGATACTCCAGCAAACCCACTGAGAGTGCACAGGGCACAGAACTGAGACCTCCTGCCTACAAGCAGCACTAAGGTGCCAGGTATTTAGGCAAGTCCCCTAGGAAGCAGACCCTGAGTCCCAGCCAAGCCTTCAAATGACTGCAACCTCATAAAAGACTCCAGGCCAGATTCCTGACTTACAGAGATTGTGTGAGATGATTCATGTTTATTCCTGTTTTAGACTGTTACATTTTGGAGTAATTTATTACACATAATAAATGACTAACACACTTAAGTTCTTTCCATTTCTCCAGATTTATTCCCCCAAAATAAAAAGATTAAAAGGGTTAGTCAATGATAATGACTCTTACTGAGTAGATACGTGATTATTCTGACTGGTTAAGGACTGCAAAGTGGAGTGAACCTGACTTAGAACTAGAAGAACCAAATTTGAGTCCTCGTTCTGTCACTGGCTTACCCTGTTACTCAGAACCTCTATTTCCACCTGCCTTGCAAAAAGACAAAAATACCTAATGCGCAGGTTTATTGTAGGATTGTCTTAAATGAGATAAAATTTCTTCAGCACCCATCATTATAGGATCTAGCACATAGTTGATGCTCCATAAATATGAACTCAATAAAAATCTAAGGACAACTCAAAAAGGAACCAGATTTAAAAGCTACGAAATAAGTGGGAAAAAACATTAGAGAAGGTAAACCACAAAAAATGAGTCCTAAAGTTAGATTTCTGCCTCACACAATACACTTCTATATCAGGTTTTGCCTCCTACATGTGGCAGAATAGGTCCATCTCACTTCTTCAGCAAATCCCTCCCAGGTTACCCAAATAGCTAGGTTAGCCTTCAGATACTTATCTGAATTCAGAGTAATGTAATTATCTCAATACATAGCTAGTGAATGCCTACTGTATACTAAGTATTGTCCAGAGTGATAAAAATACAGCAGTGAGCAAAATAAAGTAGATAAGAAGTAAGCTATCTGTACATCTGGGAAATACTGTCCCAGGAAGAAGGTACAGTAAGTGCCAAGTTCTCAGGCATGAAAGCCAATGAAGGAGTAAAGTGAACAAAAGGAGAGATAGAGAAAATGATGCCAAAAAAGCAACAGAATGAGTACAGGGCCTCTGTAGACCACTATAATGATTTTGTCTTTTACTGTAAATGAGATGGGAAGCCACTGGAGTGTTTTGAACAGAACAGTGACATCACGTGACATAGTTTAGTCAGATCTCTCTAGCTACTGTGTTGAGAGTAGACTTTAAGAGAGAAAAATATAGAAACAGGGAGACTAGACATTAGGCAATTATGAGCAAAGGGGTGGCAGGAATTAGTCAAGTTCTGCCAATACTCTCAAGGCAGTGCCAACAAGCTTTGCTGATGGACTCGATGTAAGTAGAAGAGAACTGAGGATGACTCCAAGATTTTGGATATAAGCAAGCGAAAGAACAAATTACAAAAAACATAAAGGGAGAGGCTATGAGGTGACAAGGCTGATGTGAGTTAGGAGAGATATCAGGACTTCAGTTATATGTCCTAGTTGAAATGACAAATAGGAAATTATATCTATGAATCTGTAGTTCAGGGGAAAGCCCTCAGCTGGCGATGTTTGGAAGGCATTAGCTATAAATTTTGTGAGGTTAGATAAGGTCTTAAAGTTAATGTGAGTGAGGATAGAAGAGACCAAGGATTGATTGCTCCAAGTCCACCGTCAACAATCATATGCTCCTTCCGCTCACATGTCTGTCTCTTCTGAGTTCTGCCTCATTCCACTCCCTGGCCTCCAGAGATAGTGCCCTCCACAATTCAAATAAACCATGAACCATCTTGTTCAATCCACTCTGATATTTAACTGAGTTCCACACTTAACTCTTCCAATTCCCATTTCTGGAATGATTTATTTGGTTTCTTTTGCTGCTCTTGTCATCCACTAAGAAACAATGGGAGAACTAATGATCAGTCCCTGCTCTCATTTCCACTACAATTCAGTTAATGTGTTTGAATTCTGCCTTCCCTCCTTTCCTGAAAATTTTAGATCTGGGCTTTTCTTTTGTGGTCATACCACTCCTATTAAAAAAAAAATACTGCCATGGCTGGTGTTGCTCACTAGATTGAGTGCCAGCCTGTGAACCAAATGGTCAATGATTCAATTCCCAGTCAGGACACGTGCCTGGGTTGCAGGCTTGATCCCTGGTGGGGGGGTGCATGTGAGGTAACTACACACTGATGTTTCTCTCCCTCTCTTCTCCTCTCTCTAAAAATAAATAAATAAAATCTGTAAAAATATACCAACAAGTCCTGACAGATGTGGCTCACTTGATTGTGAATTGCCCCACAAACTGAGAGAGGTCTCCAGTTCACTCCCAGTCAGGGCACATGCCTGGGTTTCAGGCCAGCTCCCCAGTTGGGGGCATGTGAGAAGCAGCTGATTGGTGTTTCTCTTACACGTCAATGATTTTCTCCCTTTCCTTCTCCCTCCCTTCCCCTCTCTTTAAAAAGAAATAAATAAAAATTTTAAAAGAACATTCCAATGATCTTGTAAGATGGCTCTTTCCAACAAACATTAAAAACATCCTGTAGTATGTGTGCTTGGCCATTCCGTCTTCCCTCTTGGATGCCAATTGCCAGTAGGGGGTTTATATTCACAGCCCTCCACCCCTCCAACCAATCCCTTGTAACATTATTTGGGGACTGCCACTCACTCCTCCTCTGACCTCATTTCTAGGAACTTTTATCAACTACATTCTCAATGTAGTGCCTTCTCTGTTAGTTGCTATAGTCATCTGTCAGCACATCAGTACAATGTTTGTTAAACTTGGCCAATTTTGAGTCCATATTTTAAACAAAAGCCAATTATTTGAATAGAACTTTTTAAATTCTAGTTCAAATAACTTTTAAAATAGGTATACGCATAATGCTTATCTCCTTTCAGAAATAACTTGCAAACATGTGAAGGTATTATTTCACATAGGTCATATTTTATCCTTTTGAAAACAATGAAATTACAGTTCATCAAGGTTAAGTGACTTCTGTAAAGCCATGATTCATAGTTAGGACTTACGACTCCTGGTTTAGGAACCTGTTAACACATCACAGTTAAAGAAATGACAAGTTGATTAATAACAGGTGTCAACTATGAGGCTACTAATTTCAGAGGACATTAGTTTGTTGATGCGTTGTAGTTGAAACAATCTCACATTCTTTCCCGTGCATATGAAAATAAAAGAATTGTCAGCCCAACCCCAGTTTCCAGGAAGGTCATAAGAATGCAGAGTTCAAATTGTATCTCTACTTCCATAATTTGTCCTTCCCTGCTGTTATTCCCATTATGCTTCAATTAACAGTGGAAGCCGGGAGCAATTTGATGAACATCTGTCGCATCCACCTGGAAATAATTCAATAAGGGCACGCCACAGGAAGATATTATGGGACATCAGCCTAAATTTTTTTCCATTTTCACACTGGGTGGCAAGAGGAATTCAAATAATGGGCAAGAGAAGGATACTTTATCATCTGGAAATATTAGGTCAATTTCCCAGTGTAGCATTCCCACACATATCTGAATGAAATATAAAAATAAGAACACAAAGGGATTGAACTTATGAAGCTACATGATCACCATGGCATCACTTTGAGATCATATAAACGATATACAGTGTTGGCAGAGGCTGCTGTCAAACAAAGTATAAGAATCCAAATAGTGTACATTGTATAAACGAACATATTTTTGATATATTACCTAAGTACTTCACATGATGCCCAAGGTTGATCTGGTAATGAACAAAAAAGTGAAGGACCATTAGCCTTATATTGTTGGAATGAACAGACAATGGAAATAACAATTTAAGATAAGCCTGGGATGAGCCACATTTCTGCATGTCAGAAATTCCCAAATTAGATGCAGTGATCATTGGATAGAACTAGATTTCTTTTTAAAATAAAATCTCTCTCCCATTAATTATTGATTTCTTCAAACTAGGTATTTCCAATCCCCAAAATAAAAGATTCCAAAAACATAGTAAAAATGTGCTACCCAATCCTAAAAAGCTGTTTCTTTAATAATCATTATGTTTAAACTTTTAATTAGCATACCTAAATATCAAATCTCTATTCATTTAAATAGTTCATTACGTGTACTCCAATGTTGTGCTCCAACATTATGTTTTTAAGACAGTTTTCTGTAATGCTGCACCCATCCAGAGTAAAAAGTTAAGATACTAGGCTTAGGAAAAAAGGCAACAGGAACTACAAATATTTCAGAATACAAAAGAAGACAGCCAGTGAATAAATATAATCGCCTTCAAGCAATATGATGGGTAGGAGATACACAAAGAAGGCAAACTGCTATTCTCTGCAGATGCCAAAACAGCAAGAAATGGGCTTAAGCTGCAGGTGCAGGAGACAAGATTTCGTTTTAGATGCAGGAAAGATAACATATCAACGTTCAACAATATATAAAGATTATTATATAAGACATGACTCCATTTTCCTTTCAAATTATTATAAAGCTGTTCAATTATTGTGTGAGATTTTGTTGGAGTTGTCTTGTACGAATTTAGCAACTGATTGTCTGGTGGGCCGCCCAATCACTACTCCAGATACATTATGCCGGCAAATTTTATGAACTATAGAAACATTTCATAGACATTGAACAAAATAGATCCAACTACAAAATTAAACAAGAGAGAAAGAAAAGACAGACAGGATGCCTAGAAGAACTTGGAAAAAGGCCATCTGCTTTAACGCTTTCAGGGGTAGGAAACAGAAACACAAGTTGCCGCATCTTCTAGCCACTTACCGCTGCATCTAGTAGAAATGTAAGCACGTGGCTGGCCACAGTGGGAGCATCAGCCGAGTGGAATCAGAGCATTTCCACCCCACGGCCTCAGCACAGGGTGGACATACCACATCTCACATGGAGAGCCTGACTCTAGCAACTCAAAACTGGTCATTTGTCTGTTGTTGAACTTTTAAACTCGGTCACATAATTCCATGAACTCACATTTCCAAATTGGTGGCAAATTTAAAATCGATATAACCAATTTAAAATTTTATTTAATGCTTACGCATTGAATAATTTTTCATGGAGGATGAGCTCTGTTTCTTAAGAGGAAATAACATTCCTCTTAACAGCAATGATAGCCAGTCATCCTAAAAACAGTGACATTCCAGCAGCAGTAAACATACTGAGTATTCTGATCTGGTCTTAAAATACCAACCTCCAGGAAAAATAGCTGTTTTCAGGCTAGGTCAGAAAAAGTACAAGACGACAGGCTGAGCCTAGAATATCCTGTTACACCAGAAAGCAAGGAAGTACTCGAAGAATGAGGAGTACTTCCATTAAAGAACACGTTAAAGAATACATTCCATTAAAAAATACATTAAAAGAACGTACACTAGCTTGAAGATCTCCCATAGGCTAATCTAGAACAATCTGAGCATCAATAAAACAAACAAACAAAAAATAATAATGAGAGTACAGAATTACACCCTGTTGAATAAAACAGGAATCCAAGACTCCTTACTGATGTAATTAAAATAAATGAATAAACAGATAAATGGGAAATCAGAGAAAATTCTTTCTCACAGCAAAATGCTAATCTACAAATGCAGAAAGGATGAAACTAGATAATCACCATTTACCAATCACGACAGTGGTATTTAATATGAGCATAAATACCAATGAATGCCAAACCTGATCAGTGGAAGTTTGGCATAATAGAGCAGTATTTCCCCACAAAATGCTAATAAAACTTACAAAAGGGAAAATGTCATTTTTAAAGGTAAGAAACATAGCTGACACCATCCTGACCAGGTAATCAAAGTTAGCATCAGTGGTTATCTGGTGGGCCAACACTGTGTGTCTCCTGATTTTATACACTAGAAACACACAGAATTATTTCTATGGTATTCTGTCTATAATTCATGGCCTAAGTTTGGCCAGGGGGCAACTTGGATTCTCTCTGACTGTCCCTCCTCTTATGCCTCTTCTGCCTTCATCTTCTGTCACATTACTCATTTTGAGCTGGACAAAGTTCTCTGCTTTTAAGGGCTCATGAAATTATATTGGGCCCCTTGGATAATCAGGATCATTTCTTTCTTTTAAGGATCATAACATTGATTAAATATACAAATTGAACATATCTACAGGGGAAAATGAAAAACCTATATTTGTTGCACATTGCATTATTGGCCTCAATTCTTCATCTTTCTCCATGGCTATTGTGCCTTTTGTCATTGACTTTGGAGTTCCTCCCATAAAGGAAGACTATATCTCTCCATGCCTTGACTTTGTGCTCAGCCAACATGAATTATGTACTTTGTTTAATACAAAAAGGAATATGTGATTCAAGACAAAACTGAAGAAATTTTGAGTGTTTCTGTTCATTCTCTCATTCCTCTAACAATCACTGTGAGAAGAGTATCCCTCTCCAGTCCCTGGTTCAAGAAAGATGAGAGACACACACAAAAATAAAAACACACCCACCCCAGCTGAGCCCAGCCAAGATCAGCTGATTTCCAACTGACCCACAGACAAATAAGCAATAATGAGAGATAGTTGTCTTATGTCTTGGAATTGGAAGATGATTTGGAAGAACAGGAGCTAACAATACAGTGAGATAAATGTTAGCCCACAGAGAGTAAAAGAAAAATTTAAATAATTAGAAAATATTATAATTCATCAGAATCCACTCAAAGACAAAAGAGAAATCAGCCACAACAAGGTGCAGTTAAGAGACATAAAGTGTGGAATGAAGGGCTGTATAAAGGGAACCGACAGTACAGAAAAAAGAATAAAACAAATGATGAACAACTATGCTTACAGAGATAGATGCGAATTTGACAGAATTTAGAGAAGACATGAACCCTCAGGTTAAAAGAATATGTGGAGTATCCAGTAAGAAAATTAACGATCAATTTATATCTGGACATATAAAAAAACTACAGACAACAAATAAAGAAAAAAGACTATGAACTGTCAAAATGAGAAGAGAAATGATCAATAAGGGAACAATTATTCTGACAACAGAGGTCTCATCAGCAACAAAAACAAAACAATGGAGCAATATCTTTGAATGCTGAGAAAACAAATTTACACCTCTAATTTTATAAAGGTATAAATTACCACTGCTGACTGAGCTCAATATTTAGTTTTAGACACACAAATACTAGGGAAATTTAAAAATCTATTACAGAGTATGCTTTAGAAGGAGGAAAAGTGAAAATGAAGAGAATATGTAGGATATAAGAATAGCACGAAACACGATGAAAATTAATTAGTAAATTTAAAATATAGTTAAATATTAGCTATAACACAGTTTTTTTGTGCTTAAAAATAGAGAAAACCATCCTTTATCCATTACCAAACAACATATGAAAAAATGTCCAACATCACTAATTAGTAAAATGAAAATTAAAATGCATTAATATACCATTTCATATTCCCCAGACTGAAAAAGTTTTAAATATCTGATATTATAAAGTCTTACCACAAGGAATTCTTGTTGACTGCTATTGGGAGTGCTCACTGTCACAACCCTTTTGGAAAACTGGCATTATCTAGGAAAGTCAGAGATGCACGTGCCCTTCATCCCTGTGGTTCCACTTCTAAGTACCAGAAACCATCTGCTTTACCTTTCTTTTAGGAATGGTATAGATATCTTTCAAATATACTTGAGGATAAAATATGCAAAAGTGTCACTATGCCACTGTGTTTAATAGCAAAATATGGAAACAAACTAAACAACCATTCAGAAGAGAATGCATAAATCAGCACTAGTGTTCTCACACAATACAGGATTATACAGTGTGAAAATCAATGAACTGAAATTACATTTATCAACATAGATAAATCTCAAAAAATATAAGGTTGAGCAAAAAAGCAAATTGCAGAATGATGCATAAAGTATGAACTATGTGAAGTTTAAAAGCATCAAACAGTACAATATATTTTAATAAATGCACATATATGCAGTGATAGTATAAAATATATATTGGAATTATAAACACCAAATATAGGCTAGTGCTTAACTCAGCAGAAGAGTGACAAAGAATGAATTTGAAACAAAGAACATAAGAGGCTTCCAATGCTAAAAAAATTACAGTATTAAAAAAACTTCTAGAGTAACATGGAAAATTATTACAATTCGGTAAAGCTGGCTGCTATACGCACCAGTGTTATTTGCTTTACCTTTATGCATTTCTCTAATATGCTATAACAAAAATATCTGAACGTTTTTCTCTAAAGACCATTTGGCTCATTTTGACAGAAAATGAAAGGCAATCTGGGAGGGTACTTCAGTGCATTAGCCTTCCCAAGGGTGGACGCATTTGCAGGAGACAACCGGAGAGAGCAAGGCTGCATTTACAGTGATAAAACACTAATGGACAAATATCAGGCTGCCCAGCCCCTGATGGTTTACCAGGGAGGCCGAGTGGTGACAGGACTTCCTCATACTCATAAATCTCTCCAGCAAAACTTCCTGTTCTACCCATGGGTAATTCTGACTGTGGTTAGGTGAACTAACCACAACAGTTATCAGCTTTAATAACATTTAAAACTATTTCAAGGCTTATAGAAACACTGTTGTCCTCAAAAGAGTACATGTTTAGGAGCTAGAAAGACTTGAGTTCAAATACTGCTACTCGAATTTTTTAAGTAGGTCCCTTAGTTCTTGAAGTTTCAGAATTTTCAGCCTCAGAATGAGGTTAGCATTATTTAAGTTGCAGGGTATAGAGAGGAATAAATTAAATCAAATATATACAATGTGCTTTGTCTAGTAGGCACTCAACATGTTAAGTGTCTTAACTTCCTTCAAGCAATACTGATGTAGACAAAGACAGAACGCTTCAGAAACCAGATGTATCATTTGGGAAGGTGGGGAATGTGTTTTGTAATGAAGGAAATACAAGTCTTTACAACATCAAATACCAAATTGCATATGTATTTCAGTAAGTTATCTGGCATTTCTCAGTATCAATCTCTTCATCTGGAAAATAGGAAAAAAAAAACACTTAACTTGCAGAGTTATTGGGAGACTTGGAGATCCCAAATATTAAGGTACTAGGAACAAAAAGGCAATTCAGCCATGCAGTAAGCAGTAGCTGCTATTATTGTTGTTATCACTGTTCTTATTCTCTAAAAAGAGAAGAGGAAATTGGAATTTGTGATCAGAGAGTGAGAAATTAATTACGATTTTTAAAACCACTAAAACTGTTGTTCAATATAATATGTCTCTGCACAAGCTTTCAAGAGAATAAGAACATTTCATCTTCAACAAAGCTTTGCGTAACTAAATCCGCTACAGCTTTCTCAAAATGATTGTCAGAATTACTTCTTGGCAGAAAGTGATTTAAAAGATATAATACATGCTTAGGTCTTAAGCCTTCGGTGCTCTCAAAAAATACCAGTACATTCATAATCAAAATTAAATCAGAAATTAAGGTTTTCAGTTGAGAAGCACTCTTGAAAAAGTTACTAGAATTCATATTGTACACTCACTTTAGCATCTTTCTTTATCTGATCTTTCGTTAAGTTTCAAATCTCAGGAATCATCCAAAACTGCTATATTTTTGTTCTCAAAGTATGGTCTCTGCACCAGCAGCACCTAGAAACTTGTTAGAAATGCAAATTCTAGGGCTTCATCCCAGGCCTGCTAAATCAAAAACTCCAAGAGTGGAGCCGGGCAACCAATCTGTCTCACAGTCTTCCTCGTGATTCTGACAGGGACTAAAAGCTGAGAGCGCCGGATTACATAATAGCAGAGCCTCAGTTTCCAAATCCTGAGGGGAACAGCCCAGTGTTACTTGTAGTACCCTGACCACATCCGCCAGAGGTATGCTGTGCAAGGAACTTGTCTGGATTAGGCCCGGGTTAGACCTGTCAGCTCCCTTGCATCTTAGATGCTACAAGTAATGGTCTCTGTACTCAGGTGCTTCAAAGCACAGAGAAGGGCATTTCATGTGATCACCTTTTAGGTTCCTTCCAGTCCCAAAGTTCCACAAAAGACAACCCACATGACCTGGGGGAATGCTCAGATGAATGCTGTTATCTCACCAAATGTTTTCCTATTACCACTGATGTATAAGGCTGAGTTGGGCTGTGTGGTTTTAGAATGCCACATGTTTTGCTTTTAATATATTTATTCAAACTAAATAAAAGCCTCAAGTAGACAAAGAACGCTGCAGGTGTCTCAAGTAAAAATCAAAGGCAACATGGGATTCTCAAAAGACAAAGATCGGCTCACATGCTTTTTGACAGGGTTTTAGAGGGTGAGGCTTCAATAGACAGCCTCACATGGGCACTGACAGAAAGACCCTGTCCAATTCAAGGACTCTGTGCCTCTATTATGAATCAGTTGACAACTGTATACATGCATCTCTTACTCAGACTTACTACAGAGAAACCTCTTGAAAAAAACTGTAATTACCATGCTGTATATGATAAATCACATATTTTACCATTTCAAAGTTAACACTAAACCCAGATACATATTCATCTGTTTCTACACTGGCCACTAAAGTCTTTCTCTGAAAGGCATGGTGTCCCTCCCAGGAATATCCATCCCCTTTGATCCAGGAGACAGAAAGCATCCCCAAATGCCCTCCCACCAAATACTCCTTCTCAACCTATAACCCCTATACAACAAAAGGAAGCTTCCTGATGACTCCAAAAATTGCCTTCCAGAGAGTTCTAGATGGTGCCAAAGTCAAGCAATCCACAATGGATATTCATTTCCATCATGGAAGGTCCACTCTCAGATTCCACTGATGAAATCTGACTTTCTCATTCTGTGCACATTCTGGCTCCTCCATGACTTTCTCAGCACAGTGGCCACCTGACCAACAGCAAGAGTATTTTCTAAACAGGGAGGCAGGTTTTCTTGCCAGGAAGTTTACTCCACATCAAAGGGATTGAATTTATTTTTATCCAAAATCGCATGTGTTCACAATACATCTTCATTCCCACATTTAATTCAGCAATAAAAGTCCTCCTCGTGGGGGGGGGGGGGAGGTGAGAAGGATCATAAGAATATTTTGTCAAATAAAAGCCCTTCCAAATATGTTTCCTGTGGCCATAGCTAAGCTTTAACATAAACTTTAAATAACCTATATGGTTACACATTGATCCAGAAGGATGTATAAAAATTGAAATCTCAAAATTTCACCATTATTTTTATGATAGAAATTTATTGCATATCAATGGAGTCCTAGGAAACAGAGTTGCTGGTAAATTCTAATGCTGTCCTAAAGTTAATATGGAATCTGTGTATCATAAAACCCCTACAGTGCTTCAGTGTGTGATTTTCTTCCCTACAACAGAAAACTCTGGACATATTCTCACCGAAGTATACATCACACGAGTGAAAAAGTAATATCCTAGTAAGGCAATTTTCAATGTACAACTATGCTGATGCCTTTGTTGCTTGCATTCTGTATGAATTACTAACTAAGGTTAAAATGCAATCACCAAGTGCTTTGTAATAAAACAAAGGCATCTATAAACAATTTTCATGTTGATTGCTGAGCATCAGCTTTATAACTAAAGAAAATCATGCAGGTACTGGGGTGTTGTTCTGCTTCTTGCAATATATGTGTATGTGTGTATTATTATCAAATTACTGCAGGAGAAAGTGTTTTCATTTCTTTAATGAATGCACTACCTAGTTATGGCTCCTTTAACACCCAACATTAAGCATTAAAGAGAATCCTAAGAGAGGCTTTCAGACAGTTGTCCAGCACCTGATGTCTCCTTTGTCACCATATTCAGATCCCTATAAGAAAAGTCATTGGCATGAGAATAACTTTTCTAAAGCCCTAATCACTGTGGATGGAGCTATCCATGGCAACAAAGGCTTCATTTTACCACAAAGGTTTTCCATTTGTGATTTGTTCTCTGGTGACAAGCATCATCATCAATAAAAATTGAACTTCCCTAGTTGGTCTTAGAAATTGAGTCGGTATCCCCAGGGCCATGATGAGAATCATCCACACCATAGCCAGTACTGAAGATGGTCCAAATACTCCTTTTGTGTACGCATACATCCCAGGGTTGTATACTACCCCAAGAAATCAGTAAGAACATTCAAGGTCCAAGGGTAACTTTTGATGATACCCTCTTTTCTCAACAGAGCTATAAAATACCATTTGCATTTTCAGCATAGTTATTTCCTTTAGAAGCATGGTAAATCCATGCTCACAGACAACCTCAATACACCCTGGAAGAACCAAAACATCACGCCTTGCCTTTTTGCACGAGCACAGCTCCTTTCCTAAACCAAAGCTCACAGTAAGTTACTGCGCCATTCCATTATGTAATTGCTTATGAGAGTGCCTTTCTGATTTTATTCCCTTCTGAGACAAACCACCAGAAAATAAAAAGAATTTGTAGTTAAAAATGACTTTTTCTACCTGGCTCAATTATGCTTTTGTGATTAAAGCTTTGTATGGAAAAAAATGAACCTGTATACAAAATCTTGTTAGAAAGCTTATTTATAATCTGTATGCCTCTTTCTGCCACACTAAGCAGTGTTTTCCCAGATGCTGCAAAGTGTAAAAGAAATACCTCTTTCTCTGATTATGACTTCTAGTCCTTCTCTGGAGCAGAATTTAGTACCAACGCCAGGTTCTAAATTCTTGCACTACCTCTTGCCCTAAAGATAATAATTCCCAGTGTTACATCTTTGGTTGAGCTCTTCATCTCTTCAAGAATCCTCCCTTCACTGCTACCCACCAATTCGAACCTCCCAATCTTTCCACCTCCTTGCTGATGACTTGCCCGGCTGCTCCAACATTCAAGGGACTCTCCCTTTTCTGCTGCTTCTCTACTCTATAGAGTAAACATCTGATTTCCCTTTTAGATCCATCCATGACCTGTCCTTTTCTCCCTCTTCCCTGGATCATGTCTGATGTTGGAATTGATAAGTATACCAGTGTCTAAGTTCAAGCTATCTAGAAGCAGGTGATGAAATGGAGTTTGGGGTATGAGACATTTACCTCTGAAAGAAAAATGGAGAAAGTGGAATTGGGCAGAAGGAGACATCAAACTGGTATTCAGGCTTGACACGGTCTTGCAGGCACATCTGGGAGCTTTGGAGAACACACTGCTGGTACAGCTGTGCCACCTTCCCAGAAGACCGGGCCTTTATGTGTTCTCCCAGCTCAGTCACCAGATGCAGGCTACCCCAGATTGGGCATAACCTCTGGCTCGCAGCAGCTGAGGCAAACTAAAGAAGCTGGCATTTGAAGGCCATCTGCTGACCACACTTCCCACAGCTAGGTGTTCCCTGATGGAGGGCTCATCTCCATATCTGCCTCAGTGGTCATCACCTGTTGTGACACAGATTCAATCTTGGATCTTTTCCTGGAAACTACCTTTCACCAGTTCCCAATTCTCTTACTATGTTTGGCCAACAGGAGGAGATTAGAGAGCAGGAGAAAAGTAAAAGCTAGGGTACTCTTTCCCTGTCAGTCTATTTGGGTAGCCTCTCCCCACTGCTTCCACCTCCTGCTGGAATATCCTGCCTTTTATAGGTCCAGCATCTAATATGCAGACCAGTCATAATTCCACCTTCCACCAAGTGGCCTCAGGTCCTAGGATCCCTCAACCTTGTTTCTCCAGAATGAGGGACAGACATAGCTTCCAGCTGTCACTTATAGTTACCACACTGTCCATTGGTCAACTTCTCAGCTCTTTATCACCTATGTTACCACCTCCCTCTGTTACCTTCTCTGTTTGAAAAATCCACAATGTCTGTCTGCCTGACTGAACCCTGACTAATACAACTTTGTCAGTTACAAAACCATATGTAGAAGCCAACTGCCTAAGGGAATTGAAAGCGCTCTGCTCTCTGTCCCCATCACAACGCTGGCCACTCAGAGCGGAGTTTGCAATCCATAACAGATGACCCTCGATTATCACTTTACACATTGCCCCCACAGCTGGGACAGTGCACAGCTGTTGGATCACGGAAGCATGCAAACTGGAGAAAATTCCCAGAGCTCAAAAGAGAACATCAAGTACCCAAGAACCCAACCATGTGACAATACAGCAGATGAGCAGCCACCTCAGACCTGTCAGTGCGCCCTACTCTGGATACCGCCCAACCAGCCCAGTAGAGAAACAACCTAACATATGTACCTTTTATCCGCAAACCAGGTGATAAGTCCCTGCACATGAGTCACCTTCAGATATCTACAATAATACAATAATAGGTGTATGCTTCCATGATGGCACTGCATTTGCCATTGGTTTTTTATATATCTGTCTCTTTCATTGGAATATGGTAATAACTGTCTTATTTATCAAATTCCACCTGTAAGAAAGTACATGGCATACAGTCAATTTTCATTAATTTTATCTTGAATGTTAAAAATTTTTATTTAGTATTTTTTCCTCCATTTTTTAATTTTTGGTTTGCATATTCATGTGGGATGGTTATGATATAGGAGAAAAGGATAACAGGTCCTTAATGAATATAATTCCATAGTGAGAGAAAGTATGTTAATGTAAGTATCATCAGAAAGAATTTTAGTCAAAGCAAGAATTCCTCTTGGGGAATGTAAAAAAGGTGATGTTTAAATAGACTTTATAAAATTCTAACTCTCCCTCCAATAGGCACCAATAACTGTAACAATGGAACATTACCTTACTTCAAATGAATGATTGCCCTTGACAATAGAAGTATAAACAGTGCTTTTAAATCTGTTAAGTTAAATGAAATAAAAGAAAGCAATGTCTTAGTTGGAAGCAAAGGAAAGAAAGCAAAAAGAAAGAAACCACTTGGTAAGAGTGAACGGTTATTTTCCTCAACTTCAAAATTACAATAATAGGATTTTGGAAAGAGAGACCATGCCAATAAGTGCATGATTAGAGTTTATTATTCGATGAGGGAGGAAGATATTTATTGAACAATTACAGTACATGAAGGATTGTGCATGATGCTTTTACATATATTTTCTTGTTCAACCACTAAAGTAAGTCTGTGAAATATATTATTGCCCCACTCATGGAAAAAGAAACAGAAACCTGTAAAATTTAAATCCCTTGCCTGAAGTCAAATAGTGAAAGATGGCATCAGGATTCAAAGCTACAACAATCTAATGTCACATCCCCATAATTTGTCACCCACACAGTTCTGTGATTTGGGTTAAATTATTGTTCACTTTATGTGAACAATATTTTATTTTTTCCAGAAACATTATCCTAAAGAGAAAAAAAATGTACTTTGTGCTGTACTTCCAACTGTCAATTTTAGGAGTATAGCTCAGTTTGTATTCTCATGATAATCCTGAGGTAGAACGTGAAGGTTTCATTTATGGTATTTTCCCCTGAAATCACCTCAAACTAATTTTTCTAATTATTGCTTTCTTTCTAAGATAATATCTGTTAAGTGCATGCTTATCTGTGAACTGATACTCAACAGCTTATTAAAATTAACCTCTCTTTGACCCTGATAATGGGACCAGATTGATACAGTTGAGATTAATGAGTCAATTATTTTTGGACAAGATACAAGGAACAAAAAGTGTTGCATACCATTAGTATTATTCTTTACTTCCTGTGTCACTTTTGACACCTATAAAATAACCTGGTGTGGTTATTTCTTCTCCCAACTTAACTGTGACGAACACTGACATTTTCCCAAGAATACAGAAATTATTTGGATAAAAACAAAAATGATAAAGCAAGAGTGCAAGGTATTCTTTAAAAACAATTGTCTTTAAATCCTTGTTTTTGACAACGTCATGCTTCTAAAGACATAGCTACCTCAGAGTATCATTTTTAGAGTTCAATTAGCCTGCGAAAAGGACTTAGGTACCACACTGGTAAAGCAGCAGACACTGACAAATTAGCAACAGACTGACACAGGAACCTCCAAAATCACTGAGAAAGGTTTATCGTAAACATCAGAATTCATACAAATCTACTTACACAAACTGGTCCTTTCACTTCAGAGAAAATCTAAAGCCTCTATTTTCTTTGTGAAGTGTCAGGCCCCACACAGCTGCAAGAGTAAGGAAGGTGTGGTTGGCACGTCTTTTTTTTAAACGTATTTTCTACACTTATATGATCTACATAGCACTCATCCACTGATAATTTTCAAATCTGTTTCTCTAACTGTGATTGCTAATCTGAGATCCAGATTCATATATTCAAACCCAACTGTGTCATCTACCAATGTCCTTCTGTCCCTACCTGAAAGTTCACCCAGAACAACAAAGCCAAGATTTGTTTTTTTGCGTGGCAAGACCTTACTTGGATGACAGTTTTTCCTGTTCCTGTTTTTAGATATTTTCTCATTTATATACTGAATGCTCATTACCTTTAAAATTAAATTATATTAAAGATTAAGTATATAAGTTAAAATATTTTAAATCAGATTATGAAGTCAGAATGAGTTCCAGTCTCGGCTCTGACATTTCCACTTGTATACCTTTGGCCAAGGCACCTAATCCCTTGGAGCTGAAGCTTGGGACCTAGAAGGTGAGAGAGTAATGATTCTTATCTAATAGGGCTTTTGAATGATGAATGCAAAGGGCATGGCACATAGCATGTGCATAATAAATGCTACCTACAGTGATGACAGCATAGGAAGCTCCTGTTTCTATGTTCCCTCTTCTTTGTAGCATCACCACCTATCCAATCAAACAACACCAAAACTCTCTAGTCATTCCATATTTTCTCTCTCATTTCCTACAGCCCTGATATCCCATGCTTTCACTTACTGCATGCCTCTTGACTGTATATGTTTCCTATTTTTTTTTTTTTTTGCTCCTTCCTACCTGGTTTCCCTGCAGGCTCACCCCTGTATGGTCAAGTTTCCACATGACACCAGAGCAAGTTCCCTGGAATACAAGTCTGATGATACCCTCCCTGTGTTTAAAATCTTGTAATAGCCTCCATCTTTAAAGTTCAAACTCTTTTGCAAGATATTCAAGGCCTTTGGTGATCTGGACCCTATTTATTTTAACAACCTCATTTCTTCTCAATCCTTTAAAATGACTGTGCCCTAACTATATAAATTTAATTATAGCCCCTGAAACTCACTGTGTTTGACTCAGTGACTTGCTTGTACTACTTCCCTTTTATGTGCCTGCCAAGCTGCTCTTTAACCTCCAACTCCACGGTAACCTCCTCACAGATCCTTCCCTGATCTGACTTGCAAATGCCCAATAAAACTGGCAATTCCCTGTTCCAGACTCTGTATGTATTCTTATGCATACATTTTACAGTGCTGTCAATCTGCCTTGTACTTATTTTTTATCTACCTGTTTCCTTTACTACACTGGGTTCTCTTTAAATCTAAAATCTGTCTTTTCATTTTAATATCCCCAGACCATTATATAATATGAGTCTTATGTCAGCACTAAATAAATGCTTATTGAATACATGTTCTTGAAATAAGACATGTATATAAGATATCTATAAGACAGATATACATATACATAAAGGATGCCATTTTAAAGCCCATTGACTCTACTCAGATACATTCAGCTGTCTAGGCCTGTTTCATTTCCTTGATGGACATCACAAAATTAGCAAGACCAACATGAACTGGTGAGCTCTAGATGCTTACTAGGGCCCATAGAACCAGCAGAAAAGGGGAACTATAAAACATTTTAATAATGCCCTGGCTGGTGTGCCTCGGTGGATTGAGTGTCAGCCTGTGAACCAAAGGGTCACCAATTCAGTTACCAGTCAGGTCACATGCCTGGGTTGCAGGCCAGGTACCTGGTTGGGGGTGCATGAGAGGCAACTACACATTGATGTTCCTCTCCCTCTCTCCCTCCCTTCCCCCTCTCTAAAAATAAATAAGTAAAATCTTTAAAATATATACATTTTAATGAAATAATATTATCAATATGTTAAACAGATCGTTGTCATTTCTTTGAAAAGTCTTTTCATTTTAGTTTAAAAGTCAAGTATCTCCTAAGAAGAGGAGGGAAGGTTTTGCCTTCAGGAAGAAAGCCAATGCTAGATATTCAATCTCAAAGCTTAAATTAATTAGTCTACAGTGAGACAGTAATCTCAAAGGTCAGGGTATGGCAAAAGAAACAGTTCTGAGTTATAATAATAATAATAATAATAATTATTATTATTATTATTATTGTTGTTGTTGTTATTATGCTCTTTTGACTGTCTCTTAAATCAGTTGCTACTCTATTCTAAAGGGACCAGAACATTGTTGAGTATTCACAGTAATACAGAATGGGACATAAAGAAACAATTTAAATCAACACAAGATGAAAACTAGAGAATGGGTAAAGATATTAAGGCAGACAGATTAGTTTAATTATACTATTTATTCATTCACTTATTATATGTCAGATATTACTGCTAGAGAAACACATGATGCCATGTTGAAATGGAGCTTCCATACTTTCCAAGAAGCCAATGAGCAAAAAATGAAATAACCAGTGCTAATTCAGGTAATGAGGAGTACTGTAAAATATTAAGCAACAATAGAGACGAGGTTGCTATTTTAGCCCGTCGAAGAACAGAGTTCTGAGAGACATGGAGATGAGGAAGGAAGTCCTGCAGGTATCGGGGGGAAGCAAAAGAAGTTCTTAATGATGGGAGAGAGTAAGCCATACATGAGGCCCTGAGGTGGACAGTTAGTGGAGAGCAAGATGGGAGGCCAGCAGAGCTAGAGTAGAATGAATGAGGCGGGAGCAGAAGTGAAGTGGTAGAAAACAAAGAGCACCAGGCAATGGCCAGACCATGGTGGACCTTGAAGACCTTGAAGATCTGAGATTTCATTTTCAGTATGGAAGAAAGCCTTTGGAACAAAGGGACAACAGGAGTAGCTTTACATTTTTATACCCACTCTGAATAAGAGGGTGTATACTGACCACCATCAAGTTAACAGTGGAAACAAAGAGATATTTGACAAAAATACAGCCAGTCCAATCTAGGAAGAGCTACTGGGATTTATTTTGGAATATATGTGGGATATATCTTGAAAGTATAGCTGAAAGGACCTGCTAATGGATTGAAAATGTGAAATGGATGAGAAAGACAAACTTTAAGACTACTCTAAGTTTTCTTGCCTTAGGCAGTTGGGTAAATGGCAATGCTACATACTGAATTGGAGAAGACAAGAGAGAAGCAAGATGGAGAGAGGTATGGCAGGTATCAATAGCTACCATTTTGGGCAAACTTGGTGTGAGATGATGTTAGACATCCAAGTAGATATATACAATAGACAAGGTACACAAAAGTCTGAAACTCAAGAGTGACTAGGGCTGGAAATAAAAATATGGACATACTCACCTTATAGGTGGCATGAGCCCATGGGATTGGATTAGATAAAAGGAGTGGTCCAAGAATTGAGTCATCAGCATCCAACATTCAGAGGGCAACAAATGATGGGGATCCAGGGAAAATGATGGAGAAAGGACAATCAGTGAGGTGCTAAAGTCCCTTGGAGGATAATAGGTTGCAAAGTGGTTTTTCCAATTGTCATACTGTATATAGAATGCTGGTGCACTAAAACTAATGAATCTTTTTTCTACTAATCAGAAAATTGGGCCATGTAGGATTAAAATACTGTGTGGGGGGTGGGGAGTATGTGCACAAACCTGACAGTAAAGATAGAAAAAATCTCAATTCTATCTTCTTAATGCTGGCAAAGGTTGAGTATGTAGCAACTCAAAAAAAAACAGATCAAATTAATATCCTATTTGTAGCTGAAGCTCAGCACAGTGAAATTTGGTCTGTGATTACACCCATAGGATGTTTGTACAGCAGCTCACATACACATTTTTTAATAAATATGTTTTAAATAATGTAATAACATTCTCAAAATGGCCTACACTGTTTTGACTAGCAGTTTCCTTATCTCTAAAATTAACTTCAAATTCTTTAATTTCATATTTGGAAACAGACACCAGCTGAATGTTCTTCCCACATGCAGTGATCTCCTTTTTTAATAATGCAGGCTGCTGTTTTCTGAAACAAAGATTAAAGAGTACAGTCTGAAATTTCCTAAATAACTTCGATGAGATTAGTTTTAATTTCTTCCTCAAAAGGAAAGATAAACAGACATTAATTCTAAGTCATTTTCTGTCCTTATGAGTCTCAAACTTCTCTGTTCTTTTATCAAAATCCAGAAGAGACACAATCCTTTATCTAACATCTCAAATGTGTGCCAGTGTCTTTTTTTTAAGCATGGAAGATTCAGAAAATATAGCAGGGTTTTCAGAAATAAAAAAAATGTATCTAAGTCTTTTATTTCACCACTGTTTGTGGGGGGGGATTCTAAGAGATAATACTTTAGATATTCTTAATTCTTAAGCATAAAAGTATTAAAGCAAAATACTGATAATAGGGTTACCTCTCCAAGAAAAACAAGGATGTAATTTAAAGGTTTATCCACAGAACAAAGAGGGGAAAGGGTATACAAGTCATCTTGCCAAAGGGTCTAACCCACTGCTGACATCAACAGAGGGGCAATGTGGCAGCCAGAGCCTCTTCACAGAGACAAAACCTAATGAATTCATGTTCTACATTATGTCATTTACATCATCAATATTCCTAAGTTAAAAGTTTCTCAACACTCAATAACATCTCCTAAGAAGCAAGTTAGCATTAATAATCCTATTTCAATAACTGAAGAAACTAAGGTTTACCAGTCCCTAGAGAATTAAACCTCGACTCAATTAAAAGCTCAAAATACTACCCTGGTCCCTCTCTCCATAAATGATGCAGAAATGCAAGCAAACCATCCCCTTTTCACGTTTAAACAGGAGTTTTTGTTTCATTCTGTTCTGTTTCCTAACTTTAAAGGTACCTCATTTGAAATGTTAGCCTTTGTATGGAGACAGGGTCCCGATAACTGGGAGATGTCCCCATATCACAGCAGCGGGGAGTGGTTCTGTGTGGGTTCCAGGGTCAGACCTGAGGTCTTGGCTTTAGTTTCATCATTCAGAAGCATCTGGCTCCAGTCCAGGCACTTAATCTAAAAACTACACACAGTAGCAACTTCTAATTGATTTTATAAGACAATGGGAATATTTGAGTATCTACTTATATTCAACTTTATTTCATAAATGATTTAAAACATTTTATTACTACACAGAATATAGAAGGTAACATAAATTTGTCAGAAGCCACCAATTTGGCCTTCTCTTAATAAATCCTGTAGTCAAAAGCAATTCAACAACCTATATATAGGATGTATTTGCATCTACGCTCACAGATAACCAACCTATAATCCCCATTCCTACAAGCCTCCAGCATAAAACTCTAAGAACTCCACAAATAATTCACACAGTCAACCCGTATGCATTCGTTCAGGAAATAATGCTAGTGAAAAAACAAGAAAGCAAAAACAGGCACTGTTCCACTTACTTTGCTTAGATATCTGGGACTTTTTTAAGGCATGATATCTATTAATTGGAAGATTTCACTACTAATTTCACATTGGAACAATGTTTATGAAAACAGCATTTAAAAAGCAACTCTCCAGGTCTATCCTTATTGTCGCAAAGGGTAAAATTTTCTTCCTTTTTAGAGCTGAGTAATATTCCATTCTGTAAATGCCCCACAGCTGTTTTACCCACTCATCTACTGATGGACATTTGGGCTGCTTCCATATCTTGGCAACTGTAAATAACAATGAAATGAACATAGGGGTGCTTGTGTTCTTTCAAATTAGTGTTTTGGGTTCCTTTGGATATAATCCCAGAAGTGGGATCACTGGGTCAAAAGGCAGATCCATCTTTAATTTTTTGAGGTATCTCCATACTGCTTTCCACAGTGGCTACACCAGTCTGCATTCCCACCAACAGTGCACTAGGGTTCCCCTTCTCCACATCCTCGTCAGCACTTGTTTTTGTCAATTCTCAAAGGTGTGAGGTGTTCTCTCATTGTGGTTTTAATTTGCACTTCTCTGATGATTATTGATGTTGAACATCTTTTTACATGTTTATCTGTCATCCGTATGTCCTTTTTGGAGAATTGTCTATTCAGGTCCTCTGCCCATTTTTTTTTACTTGGGTTGTTAGTTTTTGGGGCGTTCAGTTTTATAAGTTCTTTATTAATTTTGGATATTAACCCCTTATTGGATGTATCCACAAATATGTTCTCCCATTCTTTGGGTTGCCTTTTTATTTTCTTGGATGTTTTCCTTTCCTGTGCAAAAACTTTTGAGTTTGATGAAGCCCCATTTGTTTATTTTTCTTTTGTTTCCCTTGGGGAGATATATCCAATAAAATATTGCTACAAGCAATGTCTGAGATTTTGCAACCCAAGTTTTCTTCTAGGATTTTTATGGTTTCAGGTCTTTAATCCATTTTGAATTTATTCTTATGTGTGGTGTACAAAGATGGTCTAGTTTCATTTTTCTGCACATATCTGTCCAATTTTCCCAGCACCATTTATTGAATAAACTATCTTTAGCACAAGGGTGTCAAACTCATTTTCACCGGGGTGGAGGGGCATGTCAGCCTCACAGTTGCCTTCAAAGGGCTGAATGTAGTTTTAGAACTGTATAAATGTAACTACTCTTTAACTAGGAGCAAGGAGCTCAGTGCTGCTGCCTAGTAGAAACAAGGTGCTGGGCCAGATAAAACAAGGTAGAGGGCTGGATTCAACCCGCAGGCCCAATGTTTGCTACCTGTACTTTAGCCCATTGTATGTGCTTGCTTCCTCTGTCAACTATTAATTGACTACAAAGGTATGGGATTATTTCTGGGCTCTCTATTCTGTTCCATTGATCTATGTATCTGTTTTTATGCCAGTACCAATAAGCTAGGCAAAGAAAGGCATATACCATATGATTTCATTCATATGTGGAATCTAATGAACAAACTGAACTATCAAGCAAAATAGAGACAGATGCATAGATAGAGAGCAGGATGAGAGCTAAGGAGTAGGAAGGTTAGGGGTAGAGGGACTTAGTAAAGTGGAAAAATGACTCAAGGATATGGACGACAGTGTGGTGATTGCAGGGGGCATAAGGTAACTAAATGATAATGGAAAAAATACAATAACTTTTTTTTTAAAAAAATACAGGCTCTAAGAAAAAAAAGGAATTATTAAGTTGGAAAGGTGGAGGAAAGAGCCGTGGTCACTGAGCTATATTTCTCTGCATGTCTTTTTAAATATTTTGTTGTTTATGCTATTACAGTTTTTCATCTTTGGAAAATTTCCCAATTTTCCATCTTGGCCCCTCCACCACCCAGCCCACTGCCCGAACTCCCATAGTCAATCCCCACACCATTGTCCATGTTCATAGGTCTTTCGGACATGTTCTTTGACTAATCCCTTCGCCTTCTTTCAAACAGCCCCTATCCCCCATCCTGCCTTATTGCAGTTGTCAGTCTGTTCCAAGTTTTTATGCCTCTGGTTCTATTTGGCTCATTAGTTTATTTTCTTTATGAGATTCCACTTACAGGTGAGATCATACGGTATCTGTCTTTCACAAGTGACTTATTTCACTTAGCATAATACTTTCCAGTTCCATCCACGCTGTCACAAAGGTAACATCTCCTTTTTACTGCTGTGTAGTATTCCATTGTATAAATGTACCGCAGTTTTATTTATTTTTTATCCACTCATGTACTGGTGAGCACTTATGCTGTTTCCTTGGCTATTGTAAAAAAATGAACATGGGGTGTATATATACTCTTTTGAGCTGGTGTTTCTTATGTTACAACAAAGAGCCTGTATAACAACAGCCACGGCTGACATTCAAAACACTCAGCCAACGACAGGATGGATACTGGAAAGGAGCAGGGTCCTCAGTGGCTTCTAATATGCCAGACATGAACTCCTTAGCTCTTGGGTTATGAGACATTCAAGCAGGTTAGGACAGTGACTTTTCAGCAAGAAAATACTTCAATATTTTGACAAGCAATGTGGTCACATTGCCATGTACTAGCTACACATTAGTCATGGAACAATTCAGCAGTGAAAAGTGCTGGCTACACTAGTGAGATCCAAAATTCTAGGAATAAATCTCAAAAACACCTATAGCAATTTGGAGAGTATGCCACATCTTTCAGATAAAGAGTAAAAATACAGTTAATTTTGTTTCATTTAATGTTCGTGAATTTGATAATTTTTATGAGTTAAAGTGATTTTCTAAGTCTCAACAAACTTTCTTTCTATGTGATCCTAAATCATTTTCATTCCTGACCTCATCAAACACTGAACGAGTGGACCTATTACACATGAGGGGAAAAAAGATGCTTCATAATGGTCTAAATTATTCTACTTCACCTTTTGTACTTTGCCTGAGTGAAAAACACTGCCTTTTATGAACCAGGATGTAAATCCAAAATTTTTAGAAATGTGACTTGGATACACAAAAGTAAAATTACAACATCTAATATTTCTAACAATATTCACTACAAAGACCTTTTAAATATGAGGCCCACACTTGACCCTTCATGATTATCCAGCCTGATTAACTCTAATTATTGTTTTAAATCTAAAAATAAAAAGATGGGCCATTAAAAGTACCAAAGACCTAGTTATAACAAAAGTATAGAATAAGAGCAAGTTCCTAGAAAATAATCAAGATCTGTGCACCTTTGTCCTTTGTTTTTAAACTTAGAGAATTAATTTCTATCAGTATTATAATTACCCATCACACAACCCTCCAAGAGACTATTATAAGAGTGATGGTTTATCTGGAAAATCCAACTTGTTATCTAGCTACCAATATTCCCAGACAGAAGGCAAAGACAAAAGTAAGACTAAAGTTTTATCTAGAGGATGAACACTGGGCTGACTTCAAGAGAGAGCACGGTGGAAGAAAGAGTGCATCCCAAATCTGCTACTTACTGAGTAACTTTAACAAGGTGCTTAATGTCCTGAGCTGCATGTCTCAACTATAAAATGGGGAAAGCAATGCCATAAGGATCTAGCTAGCATAGTGTATGCTATACGCTAGATGTAAGACAAATGATAGCTGTATGTTCTTCTTTTTAAAAGATTTTATTTATTTTTAAGAGGGGAAGGGATGGAGAAAGGGAAGGAGAGAAACATCAATGTGTGGTTGCCTCTCCTGCACCACTTGGCCTGCAACTGGGGACCTGTCCTGCAACCCAGGCATGTGCCCTAGACTGGGGATCGAAATGGCAACACTTTGGTTCACAGGCTGACATCCGATCCACTGAGCCACACTAGTCAGGGCTGATAGCTATATTTTCTAAATAGTATATGAAAGACTGGAGACCAGGACAGCCAGTGACAAAGAAGTTCGGCCACTGGGGACAGTACCATTCCACCCACTGTGGCCAAACTGGAAATACAAAACAGTATAAGCATGGTTCCTTCTTCAAAAGACCTTAAATTCAGTTGAGGAACTGTATCATTTACAAAAACAGTAAGCTAGTACATTTGCTAAGTCTAAAGGAGCAGAGCAGACAATTATTTCAGGAGTGTCCTGGAAAACCTGGAGAAGGCCTGCAAGGAAGGCTGTGCCAAACCTTCAGGCAGGAAGAGCCTTTATTCAAGAGAGCCAGGGCAGTAGAGGCAGACAGTGTATCAAAAGACATCTGACAAAACTAAGGAGTATATTTCCAAAGGGTAATATTTGGTAGAGCCTGAAATTCTAAAGCCCCCAAATCAGACTCTTTAACTTCCCAACTTTTCTCTTTGGTACACCAACCTTTCACAAGTTCACCAACAGATGACATCCTTGGATTACTAATCAAGCCTGTACTACAAGACAAAAGGGTGGAACAGATATGTCTTTACCATAGAGAAATGTCTTTATTATGTATTTTTGGAACTCCTGTTTGTATGGAACTTTAAGCACATCAGTGTCCACTCTTGAGCTAGCTATTCTACCAAAGATATGATGGAGATGTGCAGCGGAAAGCCCAAAGGGTCTGAAGCCAGCTGATGTGGAAGCCCAAGGTCTGCTATCTAACAGCTAAATGGCCTTTACCTGATCATTTGATACTTCAGTTTCATCATTCATAAAGAGAATATAAATATCTACCTACCTGTAGAATTGTGTATTATAAGGGTCAAATGTAAAGATAAATGAAAATATAAAAATATTAGTTACTAAATATATTTTTCATTTTTAGTTAAGATCTTCACTTCTTCTTAAAAGATACTATTAGGAAATCTCATTTTGAGTTGGCTCTGATAAAAAGAGGAATTTTAAAACTCCACTGGCAAATAGAACACCCCAAAAAGAGTTATCCTGCAGGCCTAGAACTTGAAGCACCATCCAAATAAGGCAACGAGAAGATCAGGGGTACAGTTCCAAAAGACTGGCAGAAGAAATGCTAAGTCGTTTTACTTAGAGCAATTACCAGTTGAGTGTTTTATGCATTTATAATTGATCCACATACGTCATTTTCTGCTAAGCATCATGACTCCTTCCTTTACTAAAAACAATCTAAAATTAATCAACAGGTATTTAGGTATCACCACAAGATCTAACTCCAATTTCAAGAGATCTACAATCAAAGGGGAGTAAAAATTATCAAACAATAAACAAGACACAACTCTGGACAGGGAAAAAGTAAATGATAAATTATATATTGAGCTAAATTCAATAACAATAATATAGCCAAGGAGGTATATTTGGGAAAAACATCCATTGTCCATTTCAAATACCTAAGTGAAGGTGGTTAGGAGGAAAAAGAAGTTTTAGAAACTGGGAGAAAATGAGGAACTGAAAGTCTGGAAGGCTAAAGAGAAGAAACATTTTCATTTAGAGTAAAACCTGACATTGAAGAAAGGAAACATTAAAGTATCTTATTGAAACTCTGTTTCCAAGTATTTTAAGGTTAATGACATTCAAAACACCTTACCATGCTATCTGCGAAAGCTAAATAATAGAGGAAGAAACAAAGAACTCCCAAGAGGAAATAAAAATGAAATCTGAGAACCTGGATAAAAGATATTCAGGAGGTCAGTGGGGGGCCTAACTTACTTGTGTGATGGAGTTTCCCATTTTATTCCTTTTCAATGGAAAGACATGTATGTATGTTCATTACAGTATGCAGCTAATTTTCCGTGTTTAACTTGATGTACTATAACAAGTTTTACACAAAAATTTTCATTCATCAAATGCCAAACATCTGCATCCTTGATTGCAGCCCTGCTATGGAGATCCTGGTGTTTCAGGTACCATATGCCACAGTATTTCGCCTCAGTGCAACCTTTGTTTCTGCACATTCAGGGAGGTGTACGTGTGTGCACAAGTGTGCCCTCACACATGGGTGCACAGGAAATAAATGACACCTGGTACTTAGAAATTTCTAAGAAATAGAGTACAGGACTAGGAGGAAAGGCGATGAGATTTGTGTGAAAATAAACTAAACCACACACACAACCACTCTCAGCTACAGAGTATGATGCCCTGTGAGGTCACAATGTGTGTTTTGCATAATATATATAAAAATACATATAATAATAAATATATATAAATATATATTAAATATATAAAAAGGAAGCAAGAGAGAAAAGATTTTAAGGGGATTTTTATTGTGTAATTATTCTATAAATAATAATTAAAGTAGCAAGGCATAAGGAAATTACATAGAATGGGTATGTTTCAAACAAAAATAAATTTTAGATAATGGTTTTCACCAAATATATAGCCCATCCCTCCTTCACCTGACAACCTACACGCCCATATGTTCCCCCAGGAGCTTCCCGGCTTTCCCTATTCCTATTAATTTCAATTCCCAGCACGTGTGCCTCATCCTGTTAATGAGAACTTAATCTTTCTTCTCTAAATTTAATGAGACAACCCAGCAGAGAACAATGAGCTTGGAATCAGGGGACCCAAGTTATGGCCACAGCTTTTCTTCTAATTAGTTTTGCAAGCTGGTCCAATTTACTGTGCACCTGCCTCATCTAAGGCAAGAGCTTCTCCTTACCGGGTCTTACTCTCCTGACCTGAAGGGTAAAGAGTTGAAGACTGCTCTCTCTAAGGTTCTATAAAGCTCCCACAAAGGAGTGTAAATCAATTATACTGCTTCCACGTCTCATCTATCCCCATGAACTTCATATCTAAAGAGGCTGGAGGAGGAAGTGAAGAAAAAGAGATGCCAAGTGTAAAGCATTATGGCTGAACTTCCACACATACATGAGTAAAGGTAAGTCCATCCCCAAGTCTTGGTTCAAAACCTGCTCAGAATCATTTTGGACACTGTGGAGGACTTTTTAAAGCTTAAGATGTGGTTTTTGTTCTCAGAGAACTTACACTATGTCCTTAAAGGACTTACTATCTAGTTAGAAGAACACCCCAATATACATGAAAAAGAGAACAAGGAAAGACATAATTAAGTGATGAATACTATAGTAACCTAGAAACCAGAGAACTTTGTGGCATGAATAGCCAATTAACATTTCACAGAGGAAGTAAGATTCCAGTCATTTGACAAATATTTACTTAGTGCACACTCTGGGTCAGGTGCAAAAAAAAAAAAAAAAAAAGGCACAGTTCCTGCTCCTGTGGAGCTTACAACCTAGTAGGAAATAGTCATTAATAGGAGAGGCTCATGCTGCTGTGTGAGAGAGAGAAGGGGGAAGGAATCCAGTAAGGAAATTCAGTGGGAACTCATGGTAAAGTCTAAGGACAAAAAGGCCTTAACCAGGTGAAACAGAATAGGCAAGGGATATTGCAAGCTGCGGATACCATGTGCAAAGGCCCTGTGGCAAGTAGGTGATTGACAACATCCTAGCAATTGCAAGAAAGCTATGTAGCTAGCATGCAAAAAGCAAAAAGTGCAAGATCATGCTTCAGGGAAACTCAAGACCAGGCATGCTAGGCTCCACAGGCCATGTTAGCAGAACTTCAACAGGCCACTGGAGAAATGATGACATGTTGGACTAGGGTGGTGGCTCTGGAGATGGAGGAGGTAAAGGTGACCAAATTTGCTGATGAAATTGGTATGGGTATTATAAAGGAGTGATCAAGGATAGCTCTATTTTTCTGATTTGCATAACACAATGAATGATAGTGCCCTTAACTGAGAAGGGAACAAAGAAAGAGCTATTTTGAAGGAAAGGATGTTAAGTGCCAAATGCTCTTCAGAGTTAAGAACTTTGAGCTTAAAGGCATAAAGGTTACCAGAGACCTTAGCAATTTTAGGTGGTGTGAGAGGTCTAGTGACAGATAAGTATGCATTGAGAAATGAATTGAGGATCAAGTAGTGAAGACAAGAGTAAAACTGTATATCAACCTTCACTCACCTGTTAGCATCTTCATGGCTCCTATATTATGTCCACTGGTAGAACACCTAAGAACAAACATAAATACTCACCACACACACACACACACACACACCCCTCAGATCACTTACTAGACATTGATACTCCCTCCCCTGAATAATTAAAAAGGTAAAAATGGGCTAAATTCAATTTTTGTAATCTAAAATAAAACAAAGCATGAAATGAGTTCCTTCTTTTATCTATTTGTGTGCTCCTTCTCTCTTTCTCTCTCCCTCTCTTCTTTCTTTCCATGTAACTGTCTCTAAATATCTTATTTCCATTGGCAACTAATACATCTTTGTTAAGTGTCGACTCAAGAAATTTGTCTGATTTTGCTATCAAAAAAATAGTCCATGACACACCGCTTCCTGCTTGGTTTTCAATCCAGCATCTGAGGCTGTGAGGTGCTTTCAGGTACTCATCACCCTCCTGTCAACATCCACTAAACTGCAGCAACACATTAGCAACAAAGGATAGCCATTTAAGGAATATTCTTTGGTCAAATAAGACTTCCTTTTCATCCCTTAGTGTATAGATGAGTTGTTGCAGTTTGCCTGACCTGCATAATTAAACTTTTATTTCTCTCTCCTTGCCTCCTAAAGCCACACATGACTCTTGTTCTGTTTGACTCAAGCACTTTAGGAATATATTTTTTCAAAGTATATTTTATTGATTATGCTGTTACAATTGTCCCAATTTTTTTCTCCCTTTTATCCCCCTCTGTTCCACACCACCCCACCGTCTTGCATTGCCCCCACCATAGTTTATGTCTATGGGTTCTTTGGCTTCTCCATTTCCTATACTATTGTTAACCTCTCCCTGTCTATTTTTTACCTACCATTTATGCTTCTTATTCCCTGTACCTTCCCCCCAATCCTTCCCCCTCCCTATCCCCACTGATAACCCTCCATGTGATTTCTTTTTCTGTGATTCATTCCTGTTCTAGTTGTTTGCTTAGTTTTAGTTTTAGTTTTTTAAGTTCAGGTATTGGTAATTGTGAATTTGTTGTCATTTTACTGTTCATAGTTTTTGATCTTCCTCTTTTTATTAGATAAACCCCTTTAACATTTCATATAATAAGGGCTTGGTGATGAACAACTTTAACTTGACCTTATCTGAGAAGCATTTTATCTACCCTTCCATTCTAAATGACAGCTTTGCTGGCTAGAGTAATCTTGGATGCAGGTCTTTGCCTTTCATGACTTGGAATACTTCTTTCCAGCCCCTTCTTGCCTGCAATGTTTCTTTTGAAAAATCAGCTGATAGTCTTATGGGAACTCCTTTGTAGGTAGCTCTCTGATTTTCTCTTCCTGCCTTTAAGATTCTTTCCTTAGCTTTAATTTTGGATAACTTAATTATGATGTGTCTTGGTGTGTTTCTTCTTGGATCCAATTTCTGTGGGACTCTTTGAGTGTCTTGGACTTCCTGGAAGTCTATTTCCTTCACCAGACTGGGGAAATTTTCCTTCCTTATTTGCTGAAATCAGTTTTCAATTTCTTGTTCTTCCTCTTCTCTTTCTGGCTCCCCTATGATTCAGATGTTGGAAAGTTTAAAGTTGTCCTGGAGGTTCCTAAGCCTCTCCTCATTTTTTTGAATTCTTGTTTCTTCAATCTGTTCTGGTTGAATGTTTATTTCTTCCTTTGTTCTAAATTATTGATTTTAATCTGGGAATTTTAATCTGGGATTTTAAAAGGGAGGGAAGGTTTCCCTCCCTTCATTGTCAGTTCCCTGTATATTTTGCTTTATTTCACTTTGTATAGCCTTAATTTCTTCCTTCATTTTGTGACTGAACTCAATCATTTCTGTGAGCATCCTAATTACCAGTGTTTTGAACTGCACATCTAATAATAGTTTGTATATCTTTCCATTGCTTAGTTCTTTTTCTAGAGTTTTATCTGTTCTTTCATTTCAACCATATTTCTTTGTGTTGGCATACCTGTTAAATTGTAAGGGGCTGAGCCTTAGGTGTTAGCCAGGGCAGGGAAACTCTCTTCACTGAGTTGTGGCACTGTCAGTCTGGATAAATGCTTCTTTAACTCCTTGGTTGTTGGACTTCCCTGGAGTTTGGTTTTCTGGCAGTTCTGGTTATTTTTAGTTTTCTAGGTGGTCGTTATCCTCCTTTTAGTTGTGTGAGGAATACGTATGCCTCCATCTTGGCTGGAACTCCAGGAATATCTATTAACCTTCTCTTCAGGATGTTGACCCATATAGGTCTGGGTATCAGAATACCATAAATATGAATTCCTAAATATCTAGCATACTGTGACATTCTTTATTATGCTGTGCATTCCAAATCAGTGAGAGACACATAGCTCCTCCACCTAAAAAATTGGCTCTAAAATCCTGATAAGTCTGGAGATGACCTAATATTGCCAGAGGGATTCATGACTTCTCATGATTCTCTCAGCTATAGTTAATAGAAGGTCAAATCTGCTTGTTAATTACAGAAACTACATTAACTACATTAATATTCAGCATGTTCTTGTGCTGCTTTCCTAAATTCTAGGTCTCTATTTATCAGCAGGTACCCTTTGATAAAAGTCAGAAACTCTGTCCTCAAAGAGATGAGTATATAAATATACAAATTAACCAATGAATCAATAAGTCTACCCAGAGGTAGATACTAGGCTCAAGGCGAGTACTAAAATACATCGGATCACTCTTTTTCCATCACCGATCTTATAGCAATGGAGACGTTCTCCTGTACAGAGAAAATAGGAAGCACAATGTGATTTGAGGACTACCAGGGAAGTCTTATTGTTAAAAACATTTCTCTCTAATTATTGGTTGAATTTGACATTTTTTATCATCTCTCTCTTTGGAAGAGTTTATCACTATTACAATGCAAACAAACATTTTTCCAGGCACCAAGAATAAAGAATTTAACAGCAGATTTTGCCAGGATAAAAGGCTCCTCTTACCTTCCAGAGGAAGCAAGATGGAACAGTCTGAAATAGAGGGGAAGAGAGGAAGAAAGAGGCTGAAACTGGAGAACAGTCTGAGCCTTGCCCAATCTGACCAGCCCTACTGAGGTTACTTGGCAATCAAACAGCTCTTTGGCAGCAATCAAGAGAGAACAAGAAACCGTGAGCTCAGCACTAAGCATGGTCCTCTGGGGAAGACAGGATGGGTCAACTGCACCTCATCCGGTTTGCTTGGGAGCTACAGTTTATGTGGGAGTTATAACAAACACACAAAGTGACTTTAAACCACATATGACCATAACAAGTTTTCTCAATTATAATCCTAGGGATCGGGCTTAACCTGGAGAAATTTAGTAAATAGAGACTCCCTCTTTCATATCCGTCATTTCCTGAAATCTATTCCATTAGAGTTCATTGAAATTACTATGAAATAGGCTACATTTCAGAAAGTCTACCTCAGAGTATTTAATTCCATAACTGAAAGGATGACACGGACATTTATTTATAATAAGTCCTTTTGCAATTTGTGTCCTGATACTGGAGAACCTGAGGGAGGCAAAAGAATGCCCCCACCCCCAAAGGTGTCCACGTCCTAATCCCCAGAGTCTGTGAATATTACCTTACTTTGCAAAAAGGATGCTGAACTGCATGGTTTTGAGATGGGGAGATTCTCCTGGATCATCAAGGTAGACTCAATCTAAGCATAAGCCCTTAAAAGCAGAGACCCTTTGCTGGATGATTTAAAGAGATGAGATGGAAGAAGGGCAAGAGATTGGAACTCTTACAGGTGCTGGACTGTTGTTTCTGGATTTGAAGATAGAAGAAGGGCCAGGAGCCAAAGAGCTGAGCACCCCCTGCAAGTTGGAAGACCCCTGGCACCTCTAGAGAGAAGCACAGTCAGCCTGACACCTTGATTCTGGCCCAGTGAGACCCATGTGAGACTTCTGACCTAAAGGCCAGTAAGATAAAAATAAACTTGTTTTAAACCATAAAGTTTAGGATAATTTGTTATAGCACCAGTAGAATAATAACTTGTTTTCCTTTCTAATTTGTCAACTGTAAAAGGGCCAGAAATGTCTTTCCATTTTTCTCTTGCATTGTTGCAAAAATTAAAGGACAAATAGTAGACAAAGATTTTTAAAGTAAAGAGCTAAGTAGAAATAACATTTTTAAATTTTCTTCAATGCACTTCTTTTTCCTGATCTTCCAGAATCTAGTCAATCAGAAAATAAACCAGAAACCTAATATAGCTTAACAGTCACCTGGCATCCCCAGGCAATCAGAGGCAATCTTTCATATTGATCACAATCTACGACTAGTTGAGTTACAGAGACACAGATATTTTCAGTTCTTTGGCAAATGTAAAACCTCCCTTAGAGAAATACAGTACTAAAATATTCTCAAAGTCAGTATTCAGATTTCCAAGTGCTAGGCAAGATAATGAGATGCATAGCAAGGGACTTAGCATGCATCTCAAGCACTGGTTCTGCATCAGAAACACAGTTGATTCTGATCTCATCACCTTATCCATTTTTCACACAAACATCTATCAGCAAAGAGAAGACACTTCATGTATTAAAAGTTCCCATATCCACATTTAGCTATCAGAAACAGGACAGCAGGCCATGTATTAGAGTTTGCAAACCTTATAAAATATTTTCCAAGTAACATATTTAATCAGTCAAACACTGATTATATTTGCTACATTCAAAATAGTAAAGCGCAGCCACACAAAATGATTTGTCAACACTCTAGGACCAGCCCTTTAAAAGAAGTAAATTGGGGGTTTATATATTAGATAGGTCCCAAAAATGAGCTTCCAAGCTAACACAACAGAAAATCATCCTGTGAACGTGGACATAAAGTGAATTTTAACCTCATATAATGTTAAATAATGAGAAAGTACTTATATGTAACAAATAATCAAAATTCCAAAATTAATATTTATATCATTTTTTAAAAGAAAAGCAGAAATGGAACAAAACTTGTCCAAAGCAACTCTCTACATTCAAATCTTGGCTACACTGTCTACTACTTTATACTTTGGGAAAGTTTCTTAACTTCTTTTGTAAAAACATAATATAAAGGGAGCAACTTTAAAATGGAATCAGGGCTGTCCACTCAGAGGACTGCCTTGTAGGTCTAATGCCTCAAACCTTTGTAATGTTGAAACAGAGCAAATTAACCTTTGGACGGGGCCTAAAGCAACATTGTACCCCAAACAACTGTTCACAAAGAAAACTAGCAAGCCGGTATTATGAGTACCCACTGATGACTACTGGACTGAAAATTAAAAACACTGTTTAGAACTAGTATCACTCTGTTCACTTATCTGCAGCAATAGAATGCCTTCTTTCTTCTGACGCAATTGTTCTTGCCTCTCTCCTCAATACCCCTTGCCTTTGTCTCCTAAGGAACACTATTTGGGTTCTGCCTGAATCGGTGCCACCTGAATAGCTATTTTGATCTCAAATAAATGTGTATTGTCTCTTATTGGCCTTCATTTTTAGGTTAATACTTTTCAAATCAGTTTCCTTATATGTAACATTTTAAAATTTTACATTTACTATAGCCTTTAAAGTTTGGGGTCTGCTCTCCACTGCTCTCTTCACTGCTTTTCCTTTCGCCACCCCTCCCCACCAGAAGTCTGGCCCTTTGGTCATAAAGAGAACCCCAGAGTTTTTCTATGTGAAATTTTCTCATTTATATTGTGGTGTCAAAATCCACAAAGAATGGGTTAATTCCACTGTGCTTAACAGCAGCAGCAGAATGATTAAAATCTACATTCTTATTTTCTCTGACACTGGTGCAGGAGTTGGGGGACAGAGTCTTGACATTAGAGGGGACCCCATGAAACAATCCTTCTGGCATTTTCAAGGCTAAACAGTGACACAAGTGACCACCTATTCCTGGCTGTTTCCTCTCAGGAGGTTCTGTCTTCACCCCTGGACCCTCCACTTCCTCCATAGGTCTAACACACACACACACACACACACACACACACACACACACACACACACACATACACGTCGCCTCACTCCCAATAAAACAGCATTTTTTTCCTTCTTTAAAACAAATGAAAAAATATTGACCTCAGCACATTGTTATCAGGAATAAAGGAGATGATAAGTGCAAAATGTTCGGTACGATGCCTGAGCCACTGTAGGCATTTAATGCGTCTTAATAATTATTTTCATCAATATGCCCATCATCATCATGGTAGAAATAACAGCACAAAATCTGCCAGAGAATCCAGTCAGTGGATCAATGTTCATCAGATCTACCGTTTTCCATGTCTTGGTCAATTTCTTAACACCAACAGGAACAATTCAAAGGAAGGGACTCACTCACACATTCTTTACTAATTTAGAAAAGAAACACAGAGGAATTCCTCTGGGATGTAAAAGATAAAAAGCAAGTACATATTAATAAATTCCAAACCCCAAGCAAAGAAGGGAAAAAATCAAGAAGATAATAAAAAAGAACTTTAGAAAATAAAAGTTTGCCCAAGTAATAAATTGCTAAAATGAGATCTTTGTGGGGAATAAAAAGCAAATGGGAATGATATGAAAAGTAAAAGTTACACTAGGTTTAAGGTAAAAAGTAAATGTATGAAGATTTAAGTTTTGAAAATTAAAAAATGTTAAATGGCAAAAAGCCATTAATGTTAAACTGGCAAAAGCCAGGAAGCCTTGGAAAGCAGAAAGACATGGGGAAGAAAGGTTAACTGACCATTGTAAGGAGGAGTTTGTAGTTTCATCTATACCTTTAAAAAGAAGTTTGCTTTCTCCTAACCAAAGCAAGTACCATCTGTAAAAAAGAAAAAAGACCATGGAACCAGAAATCACAGATAATGTACTAAAATGTACTTTAGCTGCTGGATACCTTCAAATGAGCAGAGTCTTAATGGCCTACTTTGGAGGACAGTTGTGGAATTTCTAAATGTTATTGCTAACAGCCGCATTCCCCTTGGCTATCCATTATCTTTGCCTTTATCTTTAAAAAATCAGCTTATATTAAGATATCATATTGGCAATGCATGTCTTCCAGATGATACACATTGCTTGCACATTAAATGACCTACCAACTGACAGAAAGCATGTGCTATGCCTACCGTTATTCCAAATACTACCCAAATCATGAAAGAAGGTACTTATTAATTTTACTGCTCTATAATTAGAGCTGAAACTTCTTCAAGGTAAGATCCCAAGCAGTATGAGACAAAAGGAATTAGAATTTACATGTTTGCCTAGAATAAACAATTTAACAAATGTCCAGTGCTAAATCTAGCTAACTTCCCAGAACAGTAAGAATCAGTATCACCTAGAGTGCTTTAAAACAATTACACTCCCCATTCCACCCACTGCATCACAATGCCTGAAACAGGCATCTCCCTTTTAAACACTCTGAGGTGATGTTTAGGCACACTAAACATATGCCTGGGCCTTCTTCCACCGGCTCTTTTTTCCGAACAATTCTTCCTCTTATTAGACATAATTATGCGTATTTTAAGACAGGGCTTAACAGCAACAGACTTTGAGTCAGTCAGAGCTGGAATAAAAATCTAACTATACAATGAAATACCCAACTCACCTCCCTACATCTCAGTTTCTTCACCTGTAAAATGGGAACAATAATGCTTAATTCACAAATTTGCCCTCTTGATCTGAGGACTAAATGACTCCAAGTGTTTACGCTGCTTAGGGAGTGCCTGACACTCATGTATCTTTAGTGAAGGATCATTAGTAGCCCTCCAGGTGGCAGCAGCCTGAGAAGCCCACCTGAGGCTAGGTAGTAACTCCTAGGAGGCCAGAATGCCCCTGGTTTTGTATGTCAGCACAAGCACCGACAAAAAGAGCCTAAGGAATTCTTTGTGAAGTTAAATTATCCTAAAGTGGGTTCAGTGTAGGCAGGCCTAAATGGGGTTTCAGCACTACAGCCCTTCTAACTGGCCAATGAACTCATCAAGAATGGCAGTAGAGTGGTCCCTACAACATTCAGAGAAACACAGGAGGAAAGAGGATTAAACAGCCTCTCTCTAATTCCCAATTCATCCTCCAATTATGCCCTAGTCACCTCCTCCTGTCCAGTGTGAACATGGCTCACTCTCCCTCGTCAGAGGAGCTTGAAATTAAGCGATGTGCCTTGATCCATGATGCAGGGCCAAGCCATCTCATCATGTTGCTGGTCACCCATGTCTTGACATAATTTGTTGTGGTCTCTGCAGACAGCACACATTTACTGAACTCTTATCTGGTCCCATACCTACTGCAAAGCTGTGCCCTGCTAAGGCTTTCAACGGAGCAAGGAGAGTCAGTCTAAGGTGGGCTGTGGCAGGTAACACAGGGAGAATTTTATAAAAAGACATAAAGGCTCTCCTAGAAGTCACTGAAGTTAGAGCCAGGGCACAGCACTCACATGTCTGGATGAAAACACCAAGGCAGAAGAAACTCACAGTAGACCACAATCGAAATGAGCAAGGAGATCCCACAGAAGTCATGGCCATGTGTCATCAGCACCAGCCAGAGAGGCACATGATAGCAGAGAAAAAGAACCTCCTCTAGTTAGTCCATCTGCTATGCTTGTCACTCACAGAAGAGGTCACTTTACTTACCCCCACCCCACACCTACACAGCTACCAGCTGCTTTGGAGACAGGGACTGGGCAGAGAGAGGGAGGGAGAAGAGAGTATGCAGTCCCCGTGAGCCAGTCCCAGCAGATACGTTCTAGAGGAGCCAGGACCTGGGAGCTCTGAACTATTTATACAGGAAAGAGTTTAAAGTGTCAAACTGAGTATAAATGAATATCAAGTATGACAAAATTATTAGTGGGGACTGAGAAGCCACTAATTGGAAACTGTACATTTCCTTTCTTTCCCTCAGCAAGTTCATGGACTATGGATCTTAAAAAGTCAAGCTGATAAAAATTACTGGGGAAAAATGGTCCACATAAATGCATTATTCAGTAAAGATTACCCTGTCACACCCAGAACATTTTCTCTCTTTTCTTTAATTTGCATTTTAAAAAATCAAATAGAAAAGTTGTAAAAATATTAGATAAATTTTAAGTCAAAAATGATCAGCCATGGCCAGGTGGCTCAGTTAGTTGGAGCATTGTCCCACGCACAAAAAGGTTGCAGGTTTGATTCCCAATCAGGGCACACACCTAGGCTGCGGGTTTGATCCCCAACTGGGGCTTACAAGAGGCAGCCCATCAGTGTTTCTTCCTCACATAATGATTCTCTCCGTTTCTCTTTCTTTTTCTCTCTCTCTATCTCATCAATGAGCATATCCTCGAAGGAGGATCTTAAAAAATGGCAAAAATTGGTCATTTTATATCACCCTACCTAATATTATTCCTGCAATTTGCCTGTCTTTTTTATATAGAATACAGATACAGATATAGATAGTATTAAAATATCTGAAAGTTACAAACACCATGATAATTTACCACTAAATACTTCAGTGTGTATTTTGTAAGAATGAAGAAACTATATAATTACAGTATAATTATCAAATTCAGGAATATGACATTGATGGGCTGCTGATATCTAATATACAGCCCATATTCAAATTCTTTCAACCGTCCCAGTAATGACCTTCATAGCAACGCTTTCTAATCCAGGATCAAACGTGCCTTTGATCACCATGTCTCTTTAGATTTCTTCAATCCAGAAAGCTCTTCAGCCTTTCTTTTTCGTTTATCATATTGGTGCTTTTTAAAAATAACAGCCAGTCGTTTTGTAGAATGTTCTTCATATCGGATTTGTATGATATTTTCTTAGATTTCCTTGCATTTGTGGCAACATAACACAGAAGTGATGCATGTTCCCCTCAGTACATCACGGCCACAGGCTTGTGGTGTCATTCATCCCGTTGTTGGTGACACTGACTTTGATCACTCAGTTAACATGGTGTCCTCCAGGTTATACCACATTTTCCCTTTGTAATTAATAAGTAATCTCTGGAGTAATTAGCTACCATTTTTATTGGGATGGCCAAAAAGTCCATTTGGTTTTTTCCATAAAATAAAAGATACATTTTTCATTTTCACCAATAACTTTATTTATTTGGATATTTTGAGTATGACCATCTCCCACTTGGTACAATGTTGATTGTACTCAGTTAATGTCTTGATTTGATCACCATCAACTGGTCTCTACCCAACTGTGGAGCATCGTCCAGTGAGAAATCTCCAGTGTGCAGCTTCATGAGCCACTGTTGACACATTCCATCAGTCATAGCACTTTCTTCATACACTGCACAAAAAAATCTTTTTTTTGCACTTCAATGGCATTTTTACCTTTCTTGAAATAATAAAGCATAATATGCTAAAAAATGTTGTATACTTTCTTCCATCTTCAATATTAAAATGGCTACAAAAAGTCACCAATTTTGACAAGTTATTTTAAATGCACAATGATATGACAGCTGTCACAATACAATCTGACAAAATTGTTTCAATTGAAGTTAAAGACAACCAGGCACTACTGGAGCCATCTTCCAGAAAAAACAAATGAACAGCCAACCCAATATATACAGTTCAATGAATATTTATGAGCAACCCCCTATCCAGAAGTATTTGGGGTGCTAGGAATGCCACCGAAAATAAAAGACACAAACCTCTTCCTTCAGAGTCTTATCTTTCCGTGGAAATGGGGAAATCCTGATGGTGTGCATACAATTAGAGATTTTGCATGCTAAAAAGCATGTCAAGGGGGATAAGGGAGGATGTGCAGGCTTCCATGTTAAATAGGAGGTCAGGGAAGGCATCCTTGAGGAGTTGACATCCCAGCACTAATGTGAAGGTGAAGACCAGGGCCGTGTGGAAGGGGAGAGATTTCCAGACAGGAGGACCAGCAAATGCAAATAGTCTGAGATGCCTCATGTCTCGGGAACAATAAAGAGCCAATGTGACCAGAGCAGAATAATAGATTTCTTGGTATGCTTCCTCTTACATTTGGTCAAACATTCCCTAAACTCCTACACTGAATTAAGGGTGGGAGAGAAAATGTGTTAGCCAATATAATTGTGACGTCCATGGTAGAGCTCATTTCAGCCAAAGCTGATTGAGGGACTAAACACGGGTGTCAGGAGCTTGTCTCTCTCTAGCTGTTGCCTCTCACTTCTTCTCCCCAACACATGGTTCAGAGAGCCATCCCACATCCAGACTTCCATTGTATTTATTTGATCATCCCTGGGGAAAGTGCAGCCTCTCTCCCCCATAGATTGAGGACAAGTCCTGAGAACCACGTTTATTTGCCTTGCTTGGCTCAGGCCCTATCCCAAGTAAATCCCTAAGAGGTGAGAGGAAGGGGAGGAAGGGAAGAGTGTCTGGACACAGACAAGGCCAGGATCATAAATCCACTCACAAGGGTGAGGCCAATCCCACCCTAGTGATAGGGGACTCGAGACTTGGAAAATTTTAGCTTAAGGTAAAAAGTTGTAAGTCTAGCAAGTAATGTGTATGTTAAAGCTTTTGTTTCAGAAACTACAGATAAGGCCTGTCCTGGCTTCTGGAAAACAGCAGACCTCCGGGGTACTGCTAAAGATTACCACCTGGGGACAACTGGAGGCATCCAGGCTTTTGCGTTCCAGGGAGAGAGAGATGACCACCGTCCCTGGGAACAGCTAACTGCCCAGGACAGCAATGTTGCAGCTTCTTTCACCTAATCCTCCCTGCATCTCAAAGCCCTCACCACACCTTGTTTATTCCCTGGTATAAAAAGTCTGGCCTGGAAAGAGAAGGCAAGATAGTCTTGATACAGGGTGCAGCCAAGAGGGGGCCCCAAAAAGAGATTTGGAATGGGGCCCAGAACTCAAGGTGTCTAGGAAATATTGGAGAGACATATAAGATGTCCTCACCCCTTCCCCGACAGGTGTGAATTGGGGGAAGGGACACACAGTGAAGGGCATGCAGGGCTGTTTTGTACAGCCACAGCCTTGCAGCTAATCCATGGCATGGT
>PVKM010007533.1:11027-41424 GCA_004027735.1 Carollia perspicillata | reverse complement strand
CTTCACTTGTTCTATTAATCGCATCCTGATGAGAGGCGCAGTAACTCCTCCCCCAGCGGCAGGGGGAAGGCTGCTTTAATAAGCCTCCACGGAGGGAGAGGAGACAGCGGTGAGCGCCCCTCCGCCTTCCGCGGAGCGGCGAGGCTTCCCGGACCAGGCTCCAGGGAACACCGACACGGAGGAAATCTTTGAGCGACGTTTTTAAAAAAGGAACAAAACAACCCCCCTCTCGGAAAACAAAAATTATATAACGGATTAAATGCATATCTGAACTTTCTGACGGAAGCCAAAGCTGTTTTCTAAATCCAGTCGGGAGCTCAGTAATCACATGGTGTTTTTGGAGACTCTCCCCTTCCTGCTGCCCTCAGTTAACTGCAAGGCACGGTTTTAGGCCGGTTTGCTGGAGGGGACTCCGGGGCCTGTGGTTCCGTCCCGTCCTGCCGGTTAATATCCTGAGCGCCGCGCCGAGCCTCCGCTGGCCGGCCGCCCCGCGGGCTGGGCCTCCTGGCAGCAGGTCCGGCCCTCCCTGCGCCCGCGTCCCTGCGTCCCTCCCGCCGCCCCGTGGGCTCCGGCCCCGCGTCTCCCTTGCCAGGGCCGCCCATCGCGCGGGCTGTGCACCGTAGCAAAGGAACACTGGAAAAAAGGAAGAACGGAGAAGGGAGCCAGAAAGGGGCAAAGTGACGGGGTGGGAGAAGGAGAAAGTTCTAGGTCTCGACTCCAACTGTTGCCTGTACAAAAACTACTGCACCCCGGGTTGGGTAAGGCTGGCCCGGAGCTTGGGTTGAAAGAGAGAGTCTCCAGGGGGAGAATATTTAGGAATGTAACCACAACGCCTCAAGATAGATGTGACTCAGTGACTTCCCAAAACTTGGATTTCAGATAACTATCACATTACGTCCTTCTTGTACTTTTCACTTGATTTTTCTAAGGCGCTCGTTGACGTTTTTTAATATCGCCCCCGCTGTTGCACGCCCACCTCAGTTTCCAGGGAAGACGTGCAGGTGGTAAAGGTCCAGTGGGGACATTTGCTGTCTCCTGGTGTCCCTAAGGACCCCTAGACCCTGCAGCCCCAAGGAGCAGAAACATCTGGTCCGTTTCAGCAGTTTATTCACAAGTTCAGCCAGTCATCTGGGTGTTTTGTCTACGCGGTGCCAAACATCTGGGTTGAAAATTTCTTAACCAGACTTATTAGATGTTTTGGCACCATGTAGACAGGAATTCAATTTATTAATAGTTATTTCCTTATTCATCTGAGATTCTTAGTAACTGGTGCTCTGGTACAATGAAAGAGGGACATTTAAGAAAAGATAAGAAGAGCTTTTTTAAAAAAATCTGATTGCTTGGAGTTTTGGAGGTACCGACACCATTCTAAATCAGTGGTCTGGCTGCGTTGCTTTTTCACTGGTTGACAAAATTGACCAAAATAAGATGGTTGTGTTGATCTTAACAAAATACAACCTTAGTTGCTCCACATTCATCTGAAAAGAATTAGAATCTCAATGTTTTTAGAAAAAGCTTAAAAACAGATAATTAAGTGACTCTTCAAAATTATTTATGAGAATAAGGTTATCTCTGGACTTTTTATACTTACCCTTTCAAGGAAGATCTGCAATGCAGGGCAGATATGCTTTTTAAAAGTGCTGGGTCAGTTCATTTGTGGCACTTTTCTTGAAAGGGTGGAATTTAATCTTTATTTATGAGACACTGCAAGATATGAAATTATACATGGAAATAAGAAACCCACTGAAAGGAGGAGCTTCATACGGCGTGTGCGGTTTAGAGCTATTAGAGTTTCATTGTAGAAAGGGCCACAGTAACGCACCACATTTAAAAAGACTTCTTAGTAGGGAAACAGGAAGGCAGACTTGTAACAAACATAGCGCACAACAAACCACTTTATGCCTCAGCTGCACAATCTAAAAGTAAAAGGTCCCAGGGGCACCGTCCTGAGCTTGGAAGGTATAGTCTTCAGAGGCAGTTTCTGGCACAACATTCTGCTCGTCCTCTTCCTCTATGAAGAAACACTTCTCAATCAAGTTTAATGAAGCTTTTTTAGAATTTAATTTAACTTATTTATGTAATTACTCCTGCTCACAAAAATTTTATTTATCTATTTATTTTGTTGTGTTCAAATACAGTTGTCTCCATCCCCCCCCACCACTTCACCCCTGCCCCACCCACACCCACCTCCCACCCTCAATCCTTCTCCCCCCTTGGCTTCGTCCATGGGCCATTTACGCACGCTCCTTGACGACCCTTCCCTTTTTCTCCTCCACTATCCCCCTCTCCCCTCCACTCTGATTACTGTCAGTTTGTTCTTTATTTCAACGAAGTTTTGTACACACACTCATTTTCATGGTTTTGCAGAGCTTCGGTTTTAATTGGTCGCAGTTTTTGTTGAGGGTGGTGGTGGTAGCGATGGTGATTACAGGGGCAGATGGGATGTAAGTTTCAAGTTTTTTCATTTACTTAGTTATTTTATGCTGTTTATCTTTCCCTTGTGTGCTCTAGACTGTTAGTAAATAAAAATGTGTCATTTGAACTTGAAAATTCCTAGTATGTAAAACACTAGTGAACTAGACATTTTTTTTCTCCCCTAACCGTATGAAAAGTTGATAACTTGGTAATGTGTGTGTGTGTGTGTGCATGCTGTAAATTGCTTTCGTTTTAAAGATGGGAGGAAGTAGATATCTGGAGAAAGCTTTGCCCTGATTCTGGGTATGTCTTTACCATGAGCTCTCTCTGCAAGCCTAGGGCTATTTCCTTCTCAGTGCATAAACCCTGGTGGAGGCAGGGGAGGCAGAGAATGCTGGTGGGACTGGGAGGTCTATGAAGTCAGGGCTCTTATCCCATGGTGAGATTTTCCACAATGGTGTCTTGTCTGTGGATAGTTGATAGTTGGGCTTCTTGGGAAGGGGACTGAGGTCTGTCACGTCTCACGTCACCAGCTGATGAACCTGTTATTGCTTTCTTTTCAGAGTCCTCAGGAAGTTATTATACCTGCCAGACCTGTCCTTCAGAAATGAGGGACAGATAAAAAATGTTCCCAAACAAAAAACAGAGAAAGTTTATCACCAGTAGACTTGTCTTAAAAGAAATATGAAAGCGCATTCTACAAGCAGAAGTGAAAGTAGGCCATTCCATCATAAAAGTGCATGAATGTGTAAAACCCATCAGCACAGGTAAATGTAGAGTCAGAGTCTCTACTATTGCATTAGGGTTACATAAACCACAATTCTAGTGTAAATTGTAAAATAGGAAAAATATCTATGACTGCAATAGTTTATTTTAGATACACAATTTAAAAAAGATGTAAGTTGTAACATTAAAAACCCAAAACATAGGGGGTAACAATACAAATATAAAGTTTCTAATATGCTTTCAAAGTTATCAACTTGAAATAGGATGTTATATTTTATGGAATCCTCATGGGAACCACAAAGGCAAAACCGGTACTACATGTGCTGAAGATTACAATATATGCACAGTCATACACCAACAAATTGGGCAACCTAGAAGAAAGGACAAATTCCTTCTAAGTTTGAATCACGAAGAATAGAAAATCTGAATAGACCAGTTACTGGTAAGGAGATTGAGTCAGTAATCAAAACCTCCCAAAAAACCAGAAGTCTAGGACCAGATGGATTCACTGATGACTTCTACCGATCATTTAAAGAAGTAATCCCAATACTTTTTAAAATCTTCCAAAAAAGTAAAAGAGGAAGGAATATACTCAAATGTATTTTTATGAGGCCAACATTACCCTGATAACAAATCAGACAAGAACACTACAGGAGAAGAAAATTACAGGCCAATGACCCTGATTGACCCTGATAGACATAGGTACAAACATTCTCAACAAAATACTAGCAACTAAGTTCAACAATGCATCACCGGGACCATATATCGCCAACAAGTGAGATTTGTTCCTGGGATGAAAGGATGCTTCAACATCCACAAGCCAACCAGTGGGATACATTGCATTAACAAAATAAAAGATAAAAATCTTATAATCATCCTGATAGGTGCAGAAAATCATTTGAAAAAGAATTTACCATCATTCATGTTAAAACCTCTCCACAAAGTGAGTATAGATGGAATGTAGCTCCATATGGTAAAGGCCACACGTGACAAGCTCACAGCTAACAACATACTCAACGGTGAGAGTCTGAAAGCTTTTCCTCTAAGGTAGGGAACGAAACAAAGATGCCTACTCTTGCCACTTTTCTTCAACATAGGACATTTAGTCCTATGTAGAAGCCAGTGCAGTTAGGCAAGAAAAATTTCAAAAAGCATCCAAATTAGAATAGAAGAAGTAAAACTGTTTCAATTTTCAGATGATATGACATTAGATATAAAATACTCTGAAGGCTCTACCGGAAAACTTTTAGAATCAATGAATTCAGTCAAGTTGCAGGATACAAAGTCAATAGATAAAAATTGATACACTAATAATGAGATATCTGAAAAAAGATAATCTCATTTATAATAACATAAAAATAATAACATACTTAGGATTAAATTTAATCAAGGAGGTGAAACATCTGTACACTAAAAACTATAAGGCATTGACAACAGAAATTAAAGAAGACAGATACATGGCAAGACGTCCTATGTTCATGAATCAGTTAGTGTTGAATTAACTGATAGTGCTGAAATGTCCTTACTACTCAAAGCCATCTGCAGATTTGATGCAATCCCTAGCAAATGTCCAATGACATTTTTTTCTCACAGAAATAGAAAAAACAATCCCAAAATTTGTATTGAACCACAACAGATCTTAAAGAGGCCAACAAGTAGACTGTTTACACTATATGTTGTTTTACTAAGCAAAACAGTATGGTATTGTCATAAAAACGGACACACAGATCAGTGTAACAGAGAACCCAGAAATAAACCCATGTACCATATTTTGCCCTGTATAAAGCACAGTTTTTGCCCAAATTTTTAAGGGGAAAATAAGGAGGTGCATTATACATGGGCATAATAATCCATATATAATGGCACAAAAACATGGGCGAGCATTATGCATGGCAAACTACAGTATATATATATCATTGGGGAAATGAAAATCACAGCCATCTTTTTCTGCATTAAAATTGCTCTTTGCTCTAGAAATAGTGAGCGACATTTTGAAAAGATCCTTCATCCTCTGAGGTGCGACCTTCACTTCCTTGTCTAATGTCCTGTAGGATCTTCCGTCAGCTGAACTTTTCCACAGGCCTGTACCGCACATCACAGATGCACCCACGTGCCCAGGGCCACCAGAAGGGAGAAGAGAGAAGAGCTAGAGAATTCTCTAACTCAGGCAAGGGAGACAGATCCAGCCGATCGTCTGAATCAAATGAGGCAAAAATGAACTCATCAATGTCTGTTATCTCCCACAGTATCTTCAGTCCACAGTGGGTTGAACTGGTGAATCCCAGTCAATGTGTTGAATTAAACACTTGCTGTTAAACTCAGTTGAGTTACTTAAAGGGGCAGCAGGACTATGCTAATTCACAGAGCTCCCATGCTGAGAATGTTCTTTTCATGAGCACCCAAGTCCAAGAATAAGTAGAATTAACTTGAAGACGTTAGGGAATTACTTTTTTTCTCCAAAATGTTATGTTTAACAAAAATGAGAATTAACTTAATAAGTGACTACGTCTTTTAGGGAAGCAGTTTGAATCCACCCATAGCTAACCGAGCCACAGAAGCCTAGAATTTGGGGAGAGGCAGTAGGATATCTAGCCTGCCCCTGCCCTCATGCTCCGAGCTGTGCAGGGACTCGTGCGGACACCCTCAGAAGCCTCTTCGTCCTTCACGCTGTCTTTCTTGTAAGACCACAGGCTTTCGCCTGTCACTGTGCCTCCCAAATGACTTAAAGTCCCAGAAAGTCGGCTCATCTGGAGAGTTAATGTGGCTAATCAGACACTCTGAGGCTTTGAAATCCGTTCCGTTCAGAGGCTTAGTAACAAAATTGGGGAAAAACAAGCTCAGGGAGAAGCATGCCGTCCTCCTCCAAACCACACTCACCTGAGCTCAGGAGCCAGGGCCGCATGAATGCCAGCTATAAAAGAAAGTTAAAAATATAATTAATTTTAGGGGACATCATGCTTTTGTAAGGAATGTCTCAAGCCTATGATTTTAGAAAGAGGGATCCAATTATCCTTGTCAGGGATAACTAGTATCCAAGTTTTCAGATCTGGCTCTTGTAAGCGTGGTCTTCCGGCAAAGCCAGCCGAATGGGTGGGTACCACCCCGCTCTGTTCTTACGCTGGTCAGACACAGGCTGTGTGATGTCGACTCTCTGTGGCATCAGCCTTTTTTCTTTATTTTTATTGATGACACTGTTACAGTTGTCCCGTTCCCCCAACACCTCTCTTTGCCTGCCTCTTATCTAGTTCTGAGGCCTATTCCTGCTAAGGGATGTTATAGACACCATGAACATAAAAAATACCCCAATACTATTTTGAGTCATTTCCTTTTAAGTCTTTTACCTTTCTAAGTTTTCTGTTTTTCCACAAGGAAATTTACAAGGTTTGTTTTCTAATAAAAAACCAGTTGGAGATTTCAATCAAAAATAAGAGAAGAAAAATAAAACCAGTCAAGAGGGAGAATAGCAATGCCTTGAAACTTAAAAGTCAAATTATAGAAGACTGGCTAGATTTCATGTTTTAACCATTCAATGGAATCATATGTAGCCCTTTAAAATTGTTCAGATATATGGCTGTTGACATGAAAATTTTTTCACGCTATGCAACTAAGTAAAAAAAGTTTACAAAACAGAACACTGTTCTTTTCATGTTTTTATGATTGATAGCAAGGTATAGACACCCCAGGAAGAAGTTCTATTAAATAAGATCATTTTAGTTCAATTAAATAAGGTGATTATTCTAGCACCAAAGAAATACGAAAGTCTAGGAACAGAAACTGCAGGACAGCAAAACATCCTGGGACAGGGATGCGGACCTGGACCCTGGAACACGGGAGCTGTCAAACTCTCAAGGGGTACTTTACGTTTTTTCCTTCCAAGACTTTCAGCCACTTAGTTTTTCTTTGCGGAAAATTTTCACAGTATAGATTTCAATTAAAGAACAGTTTAAAACCTATAAAAGAGAATGTAAAAGAAAACCATAACTCAAAGTAAGAAAGCTAATTAGTGCTTAGATATAAGGATGTTTTTAACATGCTTATAATTTGTACTTGTTTTTTAGGTTTCATTTTTGAGTGTCTTAAATAGACAATTATAATCACCTGAAGATCATTTTATTGGCCTCAATGACTACAGATCTTTAAAAATATAATATTCGTTGAACAGCTGCTATGTGCCTAAGTGATTGTTCTCTCTTTTATCAATTATCCAATTAAATGATTATTAAGCACCATCTCTGTGCTTCCTTTCTGGGCTACACATATAGAATGTTGAACAATACTGTGTCTGCTTTGGAAGATAAAGTGAGATGTAGTATGTTAGAAAGTCAGAGCTCCTGTGAAGTAAAATCAAGTTGTCAGATGATGGAAAATGATGAGGGTAGACAGGGACTATTTTAGACAGGATAATCGGGGAAGGCTTCTCTGAGGAGGTGGCATTTGAGCTGAGGCCTAAAAAGGGGAAGGAGCATCATAGGGAAAGTACCTTCTAGGCAGAGCATATCAGAGGCCAAGCCCCTGAGTCAGGAGTGGGTCTGATGTGTTGAGAAAATGACAGAATGTCCAGGGAGGCTACCTTGGCATGATTTAAGGTGGTAAGTTGGGAATGGTAGCCAAGCATCCTTGATGAGTAATAAAAAGTTTGGATGTTATCTGATGGTTGTGATGAGCGATTGGTTAGTATATAGTAGGTGTACATTTTAAAGGGTTCATGCTGTCTGTTTTGAAATGAACCTAGGGTATGCTATCGTCTAAATGTTTGGGTCTCCCCCAAAATTCATGTGTTGAAACCTAACCTGGAAGTTGATGGCATTAAAAGGCGAGGCCTTTGGGAGATGATTAGGAGGTGGGGCCTTTGGCTCCACCACAGGCGTTGGGTAAACGCCCTTACAGAAGCAGCGGGACGGAGCTTCCCAGTCCCTTCTACCATGTGAAGACACAGTGAGAAGTTGGCCGTCGGCAACCTGGGAGGGGGCCTTCACCAGAGTCTGACCATGCTGGCATCCTGATCGTGGACTTGCAGCTTCCAGAACAGGGAGAAATAAATTTATTTTGTTTTTAAACTACCCAATCTGGGATAATTTGTTGTAGCAGTATGAACAGTCTGAGGGTACAAGGGAAGCTGGTGGAGAAGATTTTACTGTGGTTCTGGTGAGACTGGTGGTAGCTTGGACCAGGCTGGTGACCGAGGTGGTGGGAGGTGACCAGACAGGCGGAACCCACACTTTGAAAGTGGATTGGACATGGTGGTGGTGGCGAGGGGTGGGGGTGGGGGCTAAGAGAAAGAGAAGCAAATTCATGTCTTCCCTCTCCCTTACCTTCTTTGCTTTTCATTCATTTACCCAACAAAATATTTACTGAGCAACTTCTACGTGTCAGGCACTGAGGAGGTACTATTGAGATAAATGAGTGAGCAAAATCCAGACACGATCCTTGATCTCCTGGCATGTAGAGGACAATGAGGAACACAGGTTAATCAAGTAATAAAAAATATAATGTGAACAATTCCCACTGTGATGTTATAAAGGAGAGATGCTACAAGACCCTCTAAGGGAGAGATTTGTTCTAATCAGAGAGACAAGAGGAGAGTTCTTTAAGCAAGTGATGCTTGAGCTACAGAGGGAGTAGGAGTTGTCTGAATAAGGAAGGGAAGCCATCCAGGGAACAGTATGAAATGTGCGGAAGGCCCTGATGGCAGGAGAAAGCAAGGGACTGCAGAAGTCCAGGGTGCATACAGTGGAGACCATGAACACCTTATTATAAACCATTGGTGAGAATTATGGATCTTTCTTAACAAGAATGGGAAGTCATTAAAGGAGTTAAGTAATAACAGGATAAGATGTATAGAAAATGGTTTGGAAAGGAGCCAGTGACCATGCAGGTGGACCCTGGGCAGGTAACAATGAGATAGCAATGCCTTTCACTGGCTGGGCAATGGCATGGAGGCCAGTGTCCTTCACTGGGATGGAGAGCTTCAGAGGGGGAGTGCTGCCTGGCGTGTTGATTGGTCTGACCAGCTTCCTCTGCTCTTACGCACAGGTCAAGGATGGGGAATAAACTTCAGAGCTGAACCTCATACATATGTGGTCAATTGATTTTTGACAAAGTCGCCAGAGAAATCCAATAGCACAAATTGCCTTTTCAAGAAATTGTGCTGGGATACATATGAAAGAAGTGAATCATGACCTATGTCTTACATCATACACATAAATTCATTTAAAATGGATCATAGATATAGCACAAATATATAGTTTCTAGAAGGCCTTTGGAGCAGAGACAGATTTCTTAGAGAGTACATAGAAAGTAATGGTTATAAAATGATAGTGCTGAGCATCATGAGCCATTAGAGACACGCAAATGAAAATCACAATAGTATGTGCTGTCTACCCACTGAATGGCTCAAAATAAAACTGCTGTCAAGGTCGGGTGGTGGCGAGGACATGGAGCAAACAGCGCACACAGACACTGCTGCTGGTTGTGTAAAAATGGTGTTGGCATGTTTTACTCCGCTGGGGCTGCCGTGACAAAGTACTGCGAACAGAGTGGCTTAAACAATGAGTTTCTGTTTTCTCACAATTCTGGAGCCTGGAAGTCTAAGATCAAGGTGTTGGCAGAACTGGCTTGTTCCGAGGCCTCTCTCCTTGGTTTCATGGTGGCCGTATTCTCCCTGTGTCTTCACACAGTCTTCCTTCTCTGTTTATCTGCATCCTTATCTTCTCTTCTTATAAGGACATCAATGAAATTGGATTCAAGCCCATTTTAATGGCTTTGTTTTGTCTTAATTACCTCTTTAGAAATTCTGTCTCCAAATACAGTCACACTCTGAGGTACTGGGGATTAAGACTTCAATACATGGATATTGGAGAGACACAACTCAGCCCACAACATCTCACTCTGAAAAATAGCTTGGAAGTTTCTAATGAAATTAAACATGCCTCTACCCTGTGACTCAGTAGTTCTCCTCTTCAGTATTTACCCAAGTGAAATCACATGTCCCCCTCCACTGAATGCCTTTACAAAAGTACTCGTATTAGCTGTGTTCGTCATAGCCTCAAAGTGGAAACAACCCAAATGTCCATTAGTAGGTAAAGGGATAACTGCGGTATATTCGCATACTGGAATATTACTCAGAAATAAAAAGGGATGATCTATTGACACATGTGACAGCTTGGACAATTTCACAAATATTGCGTTGACAGAGTCCATATTGCAAAAGGGTAACTGCTCTATGATTTCATTTACACGGTATTCTTGTACAGGCAAAACTAATCCATTGCCAAAGAAATCGGGACAGTAGCTACTTGTGGTATCGTAGTGGGAAGGGGTGTTGACTGGGAGGGAACTTTCTGGAATAATGGAAGCATGCTACATCTTGATAGGGATGTGTGTTACATGGGTTTATGTATTTGTCAGAATCAATTACAGTTATACCTAAGAGTCACAATATATGAATTATAGCTTCATTAAAAGCCTAAGTAAATAAAAATATAAGTAATGAAAGTTACCTGAGAATTGACACAAAGTCAAATCTGTGTAATTGTTGTACTCCCAGTTTTGTCTGCAGAAGCAGGTGCAGATGCTCTGGGGCTGACGGGCTGGCTGGCCCTGCCCGGCCTGCAGCTTCTCCAGCTCCTGGGCCAGGTGTATGAGCAGCTCCGAGGGGAGGGGCCCCGTCATCACCACTGGAGGTGGTGAGAGGGGCACACCACCCTTCCGTTCGTTTTGGCCTCTCCCACTTCACCTCCTCTTTCTCTCCCAACTGCCCAGCCAGCCATCAAGGCAGAAGACTGATGGGAGCCACAGAGCCCACTGCCACGACTCGAAGTCCTGCCTGCAGAGCCTATGCCGCCTTCCATGTCACTCAGAGGCTGTGCTTCTCTAACTGAACTTGGTACACTGGTACAGGTGCAGTGCTGGGTTCTATGAACCCTGAGGAGTCTCACCAATGGTGGGAATCTTTCCCAGGAAGAGACTGCAGCATCGTGAGGGGCATCCCTTTTCCTTTCTGTGGGAGCTTGGCCATGTCACCTAACCCAGGTGAGCCTGCAAGACGTGGGCCATCATCCCTCTCCTCGTGACCCTGCTGACCTCCCAAGGGCGATGCCAACTGTCAGCTGGGATTGCGATGATTTCCTTCCTCTCTTCCAGGAGTGCGGTCTCACTTCACTCGGGGCCAGGGAGTGGGTGGCTAGGCCTTTTTCCTGGTCTGTTTTTGGATCCTTTCAAGACCTTTAAGTGAAAGGGAGGAAAAGTTAAAATAGGGGCTAAATGGAAAAATGAGGACCTCAAGGAAACAGGAAACCTGATGTGCTGTGGGATTTCAGTTCTCATGTGCAAAGCACATTTTCTCCAACCTATCATTTCTGAAATAAATGATCCACAATCATTTAATGTGAATGCATCCCAGACCTGGGTTGGGTCCCTGTAATTTGGAATCAAAAATGACTGACGGGTTGACAGAAAAGTTCTGCCAATAAATTACATACATCCTGTTAGTACGGTCTCATACCTAAAAATATCTTCAGAGACTAAAGAGAAACTGGCAATGGTTATGGATTGACTGAAAAAAAAAATCAACCATAAAAACTAGGCAAAACTATATCCACGCTCCCCAAACTGTAGTTAAAATTAACTTGCTTTTAGACCAAAGAAAGTCAAATCCACCAGTGCAACACACTGTTCATTGAATTCGCTTAGTAAAATGTTGCTTTAGACGAGATTGTTAGTGTGTGTAGGTTCAGCAGTTAGGATTTACGTTTTCTGCTTAACAGAACGGCAGGATAGTACCCTTCTGTAGATGTAAACTGCATGTAACTCCATAAACTGTTTCTATTTTAGGAAGAAGAGGTGAGTGATATCAATAAAGATAACAGGATTCTAATTCTGGGCAATCACATTTGCTTACTGGCTTCAGTTTTTCCATCCAAAAAGCAGGGCCTTTAATTCCTGCAATACCACTTGCTGCCTTGTAGTTGGAAGTTTCTTCTACACAATTGGACAAGGTACATTTTGCCCACAGGAAGCACTCTGGGGCTTTAAACCTTCTTGGATAGTGCTCGGGAATTGCCTGCCATCTCCCTGATGGAAGACCAGTGTCTGGTTGCTAAGGAACTCAAGGTGAGCATAATCTGGGCTGAAATTGGGGAGGCGATTCCTCAGCTACTGCTCCACATGGCTGTTGCCAGTTCAGGTCAGAAAAGCTAAATAATTTGTTTAACCCGATCCCCTTTCCCTACCTTGAGGGAAAACTCCTATAAGCTCACTGTAAACACAATTATGCCATGTGGGGCTTTCATTAATCTAGTACAAACCACAGCCTGACATACACTGGGCAGGATTTACTTTATGTTTTTTCTTCGCTCATTTTCAGCATGAGCTTATCCTCACACTTCCTATCCAGAGGTGGTTCTTTGTACAGCATGAATTTGGGGGAAGAGAACAGTTGCCAGACCCAATCTCTGCCCTTGCAGAAGCATGTTCCAGAATCCAGATACGGTCAATGGATTGTTAGGGTAGAGTTTGAGGGAACTCAAAGTTCACTGAGAAGTGCTGAAAAGTCATTTTATAAATGAGGAAACTGAGTCCCACAAGTCATCCAGCTCATGAGTGAATTTCATTCATTTAGCCAATATTTATTAGACACCCACTTAATGCAGGTACTGAGCAAGGCACGCAGATTCAGAGGTGAATAAGACAGATCCGGTGTCTACCGCCAGAACCTCTCTTTCTCTTACACGGCCCAATAGGCTCAGATATTAGCTACAGACAGCCATAGCTTTGAGCTGGCGGATAACAGTGTTCAGTAAATTCTTTTGACCAAAACCCACAATAACAAAGGCACAATATTTCATGTCAGTGCATGAACAATATTTGTGTGCATGACTAAAAACAGTATTAGTGTATAAAAAGAAAATTTCCAGGAACAATATTTATGTTTATTACGTATGATGAGCTCTAGTATTTTCTGTTTTGTTTTTTTTAGAAATGCTGACTATGATCCCCTGATTTAGAAGGTGAAGGGTTGGTTTGCAGCTGAGCATTCCCCGAAGCTTAAGGGTGTGGTGACATTGGTGGAATTGTGATTTAATGAAGGCTTTTGAGGATTTGAAGGATTATAGTGTGGAGGATGAGGAACCAGCTGCTTTTGCTCACTTGAGGCGCTGGGGACTGAGCTGGAGGAAGTGGGCTTAAATGGTAAATGATGCGATTTAGAATCAGCAGAGAGACTAGTGGCAAAGGCTGCCTGTGGGGCCTTGAGAAGGCTCCTTCCTGGGGAAAATGCCATCAGATGGGAATGGAAGTGTTGGGAGGATGACAGGTCCCAGAGAACCTATCGAGTGGGAGTTTGGGAATAGACTCATTGGAAAGTGGCCATGTGGCCTTGGCTGCAGCAGGGACAGAACACCTCTCCCCCCAGGGTACATATCCAAAAGTTTAGAGACTCATGGCTCTAGCCTCTGAGGGACCCCTTGCCCCAAATCTATAATCCAACCCCTTTACACAACCCATCTTTCTCGGTGAATTAGCAGAGATACAAGGGAATCCAGAATCATTCACAATAGTGGGCTGGTTCCTCTAAGCTCTAGAAAGGAACTGGAGACGTTCATTTAGAGAGGAAGGGATTAAGTCCCAACAAATATCTCCAAATACTCAAAAAATGGTGACATGGAACAATGAGTAGATTTTTTTTTTTTGATGACAGAACTAGAACTAACTCAAAGTAAGAAACACTTTCTAAGGAGTAAGTGCTGCCCATTGCAGCAAGTGTGATTGAAATGACCAAGGTTAAGAGATGGCTGGATTCATTTGCTCACTCACCAACCTTTATTGAGTTTCTCCTCCATGCAGCATACTGTGCTGACCCTGGGAATACTTTGCTCTTCAGGGTCTTGTGGGAAAAAATTTCTACATTGATCGAGAAATAGAATTTGGTAACTTAGATTTCTTCCAACTCTAGGACCTTCTTCAAGGTTGCAAGAGCGCCTGTAACTCAGGAAGAATAGCTGATAAACCCCATGAAATGAGGGCACCTCTGAATAGTGTTACAATGGCTAGGAGCAAGGACTACCCCACAGAGAAATGATTAGACTCACTTAGGGACTTTTGGATGATCAAGAACCTATATTATGTTGTTTATCTTTAAAGATTCCCTACTACTCACAGGGTAAGGTCTGAGTTGCTTAGCCTAGCCAACTGGTCTACCCAGTCATTGTAACATCATATCTTGCTGCTCCCAAATGTGATTCTTCAGGCTAGCCTGCCTGAACTATTCATTTTCTTTTGATAGTGGTGCCTATACTCATTCTTCCAGGTTTCTGAAAGTCTCTCCTTTCCTCTTTACTGTATCCCTCATGCTTACTGTTCAAAGCCCAGTTTGTGAAGCCTTCCTCGACCTGCTCAGTCACACTCTATCTTCTCGCTTATTGCACATTCCACCTGTCTTAGTCATTTGGCATTTCTTAAATTGTCTGGTGGGATCTCTTGGGCTTAATTTTGGGCACATGTCTAATTTATCTCACCAATTGGATTGTGATCTTCTTGTGGGCAGAGGCCACACATTCTACTTTGTTATATCCTCTTTGGCCACAGGGCAAAGCATGCATTCAATTCATACAAAGTTGGCTGCAAGTGAACAAGACCTTTCATTATCCGTTCTTGTTGCAACAGCTCAGGCCTGTTGCTCATATGAATGGAGAAAGTCTTGTAGATAACAATGCTGAGAACATTTCAAGACATCTGTGGTTGGTTCATATTTCCCAGGAGTTTTGAACAACAAGGGTTTTGTTTTTATTTTATATATTTACAGAAACTCTTACAGCATTTACACATGGGCAAAGCGCTAGCCATTCTGGCCCATGAGTCTTTAAAGAGCATGCCATTTTTTGTTCTCATTTTTTTGGCCAATTGGTATGGCACTGTGTGGTATGCCATTCACTGATTTCAATTCTTCGTGGCTGGTAAAAAAATAAAAATAAAAGGAACTGGAATTCTGGAAGAGTTGTAGAATCTTTTGGAGCAAGCTTCTGTCTTCCCTGGTGTTTGCAGTTGTCTAGAATGAACCACACCTCTCTGACTTCTGTAACAAGACTTCTAGTGTTTCTCTACAGCCCACTTCTTTTTACAGCTCTGTTGGTCCCATTCATTCCACACAGGTCTCTACTTCTCTACTTCTTGAACCATTTCAGGACCGTGGCTTAAGGTCTATATGCTCTAGGAGTTTTTCATCCAATAGTGGAGTAGAGGATGGGCTATAAGGAGATTCTCAGAAGGAATGTTTCTTCTTGGAGAGTTGCCCCATTGACAAGTATAAACATGGAAATGTGGTGTGAAGTGTGGTCACATTGCAGAGAAAATTAGTTCTCTTCTGGAGTCAGGAGGATTCAAAAGGAGTTTACCATTCAACTTTGCCTTGTACAACTCTCATCACTTTCCACACCCCATGCACACTCACAAACATGTGTGAATGCATGCACAGAGGGTCTTTTTCTGGGCTTCCAAATATCTTATGAAACATAAGTTAGAGACTTATCATCTTAAATATAGAAGTGAAAACCTCATTTTCTGGAAACATAGTATTTTTCTTAACTAATAGATTTAGGAGAATAGAATCCTGGGATTTGGGTGTTACGACCTTACTCAGTAACATCTGCAACTTACAGATGAAGAAACTGAGGCCCAGAGAGGATCATTCAGCCACCTGAGGCCACACAGTGCTTTCCTGATAGACCTGGACTTAGACTTTCTAACTCCTGTGTCCTGGTTGGCTCCTTCTCAAAGAGTATGATGACAAATCCTGATAGTTCACGAGTATTCCTTTTCCTTCACAGGCTCAGCACCGACAGTCATGCTCTAAAGAAAATTATTGGTTGACTACTGTTATATTTGGATGTCCTAATACTGGGATTTGTTTTGAAATTGATTGGCATTGTTTCCCATATCACAATAGGCTAAGGCTGAGTTTATTCTGCTGTTATTCAAATTGCATACTTTTCTGAAGTGCTTATTAGATGAAAAGTTTGGGAAAGCAAATAGACTGGATCTTCCCATGAAGTTTTAAAAACAAAAAAGAATTTTTCTAGGTTACAAGAAATGTAGTGATTACTAAAGATTGATCTTATAGATCCAAAGGGAACATTGCAAGTACCAAGAGAGCTTATAGAGACACTGCATTTACCAGCTCTCACAATGAATCAGTGTAATTCAGTTTGTTTCATCAAGCATTAACGACTGCTGGATATGTACAGGCAGTGTGCTAGACAGGGGCTTTAGGTGGATATGATGGATTATAAGGCCTCGTCCTTTCCTCTGGGCACAAACAACCTGATGGGGAAATGTGAAAGCATTTGAGTGACCTCCAGAGTCATGCTCCTGGTTGAAGAAGAAAACTTCCCCCATAAGAAACCGACTATTTGGTCAAATGTATATGAAGAGCTGCATTCTTCTTGAATCAAGTCCTCCCATTTGTCTATAATTTTTTATCATCTTTCTTGAATTATTTATAACATCTGTTGAATTCTTCTGATGGAATACCAAGTTCCAAGCATTTCCCATGGATAAATGTAAACACTAAACCTGTGAGATATCCTTTAAATAGATGTTGCTTTACTGGATAGAGTATGCTTTTTGTTAGTCCCCATGCTGCTTTCTCTAAGCTCCCGAGTGGGAGGAAGGAAGGAAGCCCAAAGGGAAAGGCCATGGTCACCTCGTTTTCTCCTTTGTAATTTTGCAGATACTGGTAACATCCCTTCCATATGTTCCCTGTTGAAAAACCCTCTCTCAACGCTCCTCTTTGAAATACTTCAGCCTGTCCTTCATTTCTCCCATTCTCACGCTCTTTCTTTTGCTCTATTTTCTTTGTTTGTTTTATGAGTTGTCTCGTGTAGCTCATTGTGCCTTTCTGATGTGGGGGAATGAGAATGATGCAAATTACCCTAGTTGTATTGCACCATGCTTTAAATCAGGAGTTGGATAAAGTATTTATACATTAAAAAAAAAACAATCATACTGATGATGTGCCTGGAATTTTATGGGTCTTTTGGCTCTGGCTACACATCGGGAAGATGTCTTCAGGGAATGGTCTATAGAGCCTTCTGCATTCCTTTCTTGTAACCAGTTGCTTGTGGGGACTCCAGTTGGGTTATGAATATACTGGATGCCAGGTGTTTCTTTTTGTTGTTGTTAGGCTTCCAGCATCCATGCAGAAATGCTTATATACTTTGGCTTATCTTCCATCTACTTCCTACACCTGTTGGTTGTCTGATTAGGTGTGCAAATAAATTGTCCTAATTTCCCCTTATGTGAATGGATTCTCTCCAGAACTCTCTACTAAGACTCCTGAATCCAAGGCTTACATTCTCCTCATTGCAATTCTGTTCTGTTAGAGTGGAAGGTACCCCAGCATCTAATCTGGTGTTGTCAATTACTTTTCTTTATAACTTAAGGAGTCTTTTAACAAATCAAAATTTAAATCTTAAATGGGAGCTTATTACAATAGCATTAGTTTATGCATTCATTTAACTGTGTGTGCATGACAGCGAGAGAGAGAGAGAGAGAAAGAGAGAGAGAGAGAGAGCGACTTCTGCCACTTGGTTCAATGATGGCACAGTCCAGAGTATGTGTGAGGTGGGAAAGATGACTCTGCTGTTCTTTAGTTGGTTTTGGTTCCTTTGAACTTTTCACAGTATATATTTAGGTGATTTAAGGTTTTTTAAAAAAATAATTTAGGCTTTATGAAATTCTCCTAGATGAGCCAATCTTAGGATCTTAGAAATATAGCTACTTGGATTGTACTAGGGATGAAGACTCATTTCCTTTCTCATCCCTGTCTCTTTCCTCTTCTCTCTAATATATAGGTTCCAAGGAGCCTGGTCTGTAAATCAGTGAAGTAGTCTAATTCCATTCTATGTGCAAGGAAAGCCAGACTGATAGATAGCTTTGACTTGCTCAAGGTCACACAGCTGGTTAGTAAAAGCTAGCAATGGAATTCCTACTCCCTGTGACTCAGGTCACCGTTGCTCTGGAAAGAGCATATGAGTTTCCCCTTATTTTTTTGATTTAAAATCTCTACCACCTTGTAAATATTTATTGTCCATGATCTGGTGCCACTTTAGTTCAAGCTGAGATCACATTTCCTATTGATCTGTTGCCAACGATCTCCCCTTAAACTCTACTCACTTCTAGTGTTCAGGACATCGCTCCCCACCCACAGCTTTTCATCATCTCATGCAAGGCAGTTAAGATTGTTCTTTGCCAACCACTTCTCTGGGCCCCGCTCATGATGTGAGCAGTGATTTTAGAACACCCTGCACATTACAGTCCACCTAGTGTCATGGCACTCATTGACTTTCACCTTGCCACCGCTAGATGTGGGGAGATATTAACAAGGGACCTGGCCCTGTGTTAGGCACATTACAAAAATGATTAGTCCACTGTTACAACAACGTCTGAGGTGGGTTGGTACTGGTTTCTATTTTCCAGCTGAGGAAATGAGGTTCAGGGAGACCGCACAGCAAGCGGCAGGGCTGGAATCTGAGCCCAGGTTAGTCTGACTCAAATGCCTGTGCTTTGGACCTCCAGGCTCCTTTAGAGCCAGGGCTTCCTTACACCATCAGTGGCCACGTTTACTGTCCAAGTAACTGCAATGATTAAGGGAAAGATATGGGGTGGGCTGCTGCTTTACGAAGCAGCCTAACATGATTTAAAATCCATTTTACAAAGCAAAGGCTATGGATGAACTTGGTCATCAAAATTCTGAAATATGAAGGCAAACAGGCAGTTTGGAAGCTGGAGGTAAGTTTAGGGCAAACAAGGAAATAATACTTCTCCTAGCACGTAATAAAGTTATGGAACTCATTACCCTGAGAGGCGGTACAGACAGGAAATGTAAATGGATTAAAAAAGAGTTTGGACAAATTTATGAATGACAGAGCCATAAAAGGCTTCTAACAGAAGCTGGAATATACGAGGTGTGACTATAAAGCAATGAAAATCTATTTTTTTTTAACAAACACCAGGACTTGTATATCCAAATAAATGTATTTTTCCTTCAAAGTCATTGCCTTGGGAGAAGACATGCTTATTCTAATACTGCTTGCTTGCCCAGAACATATTTGGAATTCATAGAAATATAGAGGTTTAAGTTCACTCACCCCTCTCTTTTTACAGATGAGAAAACTGAAACTTAAAGTAATTAAATCACTTGCCCAAGGTCACACAGAAGCACTTCTGGGGCTAGCATCCCAGTTGCTTGACTTTTGGTTTATTATCGCCCCTTTCATGGCTGCATGTGGTCTCCTGCTATAGATTTCTCCAGCCTCTGTGACTAATTCTTTAGGATATCCTAATGGTGGTAAATCTTTATCCTTTGTAAATGGGTTTCTGGAACAGTCAAAACTGATTTAGATTTAAGGTTGATGATTAAGATGTATGTTCAAGCTGCGAATTAATATTATTTGTTTTAGACCTGAGAAGTTTTTTTTCTAAAGAAAGGGGCAATGAAACCATTATTTGCTACCTGTAAACTGGCTTCCTGCTGGCCACCTTCAGCTGGCCCTGAGGAATGTGTAATGCACCTCTACTTCTAGGCTGCTTTTCACAAGCCACATCCTTGAGCTGGACTGCTACGGCACCTTTTTCCACAAGAGGTAATGAGAGCACAGCCAAGGGAGATTGATCTCTCAAGGGCGAAAGGAAGTGAGCAGGGAAGCAGCCCCTTTGGGGCAGGAGGAGATGGCTTTGGAGTGTTCGGAATTCCTGGGAGGAATGCTGTGGGAATCCCAGAGTCTTCTCTCAAGCTGATCAAAGATATTCTGGACAATGAAGAAGGAGAGAGGAGATTTGACAAAGCAGGGTTAAAGCCTGAGCATTGACCTCTGTTGTCATTGAAGAGATTAAAAAAAGAATTACAGAGCTCAGGTGAAAAATAGGAGAGACACGGCTGTGATCCCTCCAAAATGCATCAAGGGCCAACCCAAGACAGAGGTCACTGGGGCTCACTGGTTTGTGTTCATTCATGCTCTGCCAATGAAATTCACTTTGATCACCAAATGTCCCTGTCGTTTGGATTTCTAAGAAAAATAAAGGGGCGGGGGAAGGGAAAGTGATGGAAGGAGGAGGCAGGCATAGAGAAACCCCAGAGTCCATGAAGCGTGATAGACTTTTGCTTACAATTGGAAACACCGCTTCTCGAAATGGATTCGCGGCCTTGAACCAAAGCTAACAAAGAAAAGACAAACATGTCACTGAAAGGAACATGTTGACATGTGTTGATGTCTCAGCCAAAATTTATAACATAACCCAGAGGAGCATTTGAGATGCCTGGCCATGCCTCCTGGTCGACGGCATGTGATGGAATTCTGGTGGGAGCTATCCCAGAGGGGTCAAGGCCAGCAAGGAAAGCTGGAGACAGCCGTGCTGGGTCCTGAGGTTGTTAAAAAAAATTAAACTTTGTTTTATGATGCTTGAAGCAGACACAACAGAAAACCTGGTTTGGATAGAAATGGAAAAGAATGGCTATCAGATTTGGTGAACTCTCCGGAAGAGAATCAATCAGTAAGAAGAGAAAAGAGATATGTACCTATTTGTTTGCATACGCACACACCAGACATGGGGAAGGTAAGGCCATCACCACACAGTTCTTGTGTGTGGGTGTGCATGAACATGCACGGCCCACTGCACACAGGTGCACACACACTATCTCACACAACAATAATATTATTATACATTCTTTTTGGCTAGGAAAAGGAGGGGAAAAAGTTGAACCTTAGCTGTAGGCAAGGAGTTGCTAATAGTAGGAAACTGCTTATTGGAGAATCATCTACAGTTCCCCTTAAGCCCACTTTGGCTTCATCCCAACCCCACAGAGCCTTGCAGATTTAATAAAGATACAGAGGTTAAAAAAAAACAGCTCCAGAATGCTATTTGGGAAGAGATCTCATTTTGGGGGTCTCCCTCAGGGACCCCGCAATGAAGTGACAGCACTGTCTCAGGTTTGTGAAGAGGCTGCTGCCCAGAGCAGAACTGCTTTTGGGAGACACCGTTTCCTGGGGGCGGGCTTGACTTACTCTGAAGTGTGGGGAAGATATAGATACGACTGTTGAATATATGTTGTCTTTATTTAGGAATGGAGTTATTTCGTGGCTTAAAACTTTTTTTTTTTGCTTTGTTTTCTGTTTATGCCCATCTCTGTCTGGCTGATCACTGGGCTGGATGAGAACTTCAAAGGGGGATTTCAACCAGTTGATTTCCACTCATTTCCATCCAAACCTCTGGGTACTTAGCCTGGAATGCAATAGACCTCTTTAAATGGTGGTAAGTATTATTTCTTTAAAGGAAACCCATTCGTTTTCAAATTAGGGTATATTTTTGAAATTGATAAAAACGTTTTTGACAGACGCTAAGAAATGAGAGACCACCAATTCTTGTCAGACTCAAAGAGGCAGAGAATATACTAGAATCGTCTGGTCCACAAGTAACGTCAGGGCTAGAAAAGGAGATACCTACCCATTCTGTTCGGTCTCCTGTGTGTTTATGAAATGGCCAAATGTGGCAGTAGCTAACTGGGGCAACTTGTTGTCCTTTGACGAAATAAAATAAATTTCTTGCCACCTTCCCCTGCCCCCATTTCTGAAAAGTTGAGCAGAGAAATTTCATTTCTTGTTCACTGTGGCCCTCTTCTTGGGTTTAGAGGGAAGGAGCTGCTGCTTCGTGTGTTCAGGTTTCAAATGAAAATGTCGTCAATAAAGAGCAAGGAAAATAAACATTAGGGCTTCGGCAGGAATCTCAGAGTTTCACAAGCCCGAGTGGAAACTCTGTGGCCGGAGAATGTCCTTGGAGGCCGGCCAGCTCAGGCCCTTCTCGGAGACTCTCCTCCCCGCAGCCTCTCGCTCTCCTCTGTCTCAAGTGTTTCTCCCACCTCCTAGACAACAGACTGTTATTTAAATAATTTAAAAGGAAATGGACAACAGAAACTGGCATTATGGATCCATTTACCTGTTCCTTGTGTTATGCTAAAAAAGAAAAAAAAAGGCAGCATCTGGCCTACTTTAAATCCATGTGGGTTTGAGAAAGATGACACCTATCTGGAAGGAAAGCTTTTTCTTTTAGCATATTTTCGGACTTCATTTTTCCTCCAGACGTTCTTCAGGCTAACTGCACACAATACGCTACTGGGATATTAGCAGGGACATTAAAGCATGAGGTGCTAAGGGACGTGTTCAGGCTGGTTCATGATCCTGGACACTTGAAGAGGACCGAGTTCTGTCCTCGGTGTGGGGTAGGGGAGGGACTGCGTGGATGACCTCTGGGCCCTGCCGAGCGATTGCTGCACAGGAATTCAAGGCAGTGGCGGCAGAGGGGAGGGAGAGGGAGAATGAGAAGCCAAGTGTTCATACGAACCAACACACGCGGCTTTGGAGCCCTGGCTCCACCACTGAGCAGCTCTGTAAATGTGGGCTAGTTGTTTAATCTCGCTGCACCGCCATCTGTCAAATGGGGATAATAGTGGGGGAATATGACAGTTTGACTTGGCATCTCGGTAGCCACGGTGGAGATTTTGGCATTCACACTAAATTGATGACACTACAATGAAAACCATCAAAATGTCAGCCTTGAAAAAATTAGCAAATAACTTAGAAGGAAGGCCCATTTCTGCCTCCCACACATCCCTGACCCTCACCTTAGGGATGAAAGGGGGTTTGAGGACGGGATGTCTTCAGGGATGGGGCTGGGGGTCAGAGATGGGCTGAGAGTTACAGACAAATGGAGCATTTAATCTTATGACTTCTGAGCTGTAATCAAGAGGGCTTTCTTTAAAATACCCTTCTTTGGGTGATACATTCCATAGGTTTGAGGGAGGTTTAAATGAGCTAATGTCAGTAAAGATCACATAGCACAGGGCAGGTTAGCGCTCCCTCCCTTATCCACTACTTCCCGACGCCCACCCTTCCGCTCTCCCTCCCTCCCTCCCTCCCTCCCTCTGGCTGGTTGCAGAACCAAGGCTCTCATCCAAGCAACTGTAGCCCCTCCTTATGTGCCGTTTCACTTTCAGAGGTTTTAGCTACCCACGGGCAACGGTGGTCTGGAAATATTAAATGGAAAGTTCTAGAAACAAACAATTCATAAGTTTTAAGTTGTGTGTCATTCTGAGTAGCGTGAGGAGCTCCCACACTGTCCCACTCTGCCCTGCCCGAGACACGAATCATGTCCTGTGCCAGCGTCTCCGTGCTCTGTACACTCCCTGCCTCCTTGGCACTTGGTAGCCATCTTGGTGAGCAGATCAGTTGTCAAAGTGTTGCAGTGCTTGGGTTTAAGTAACCCTTATTTCACTTCAAATGCCACATAACTTTTCTTACAGCATGCTGTTATTATTGTTCTCTGTTATTATTAGATATTATTGTTCATCTCTTACTGTGTGACAGATATTATGCATTAACTTGTATCACAGGTGTGTGTACACAGGAAAAAAACATAGTACATGCAGGGTGTGGTACTATCGTGGTTTCGGCTTCCATGGAGGGTGTTGGAACACATTGCCCTCGGTTAAGGGGGACCACTGCATATGGCCTCTTAAACTTAACTACTCAAAAACTGAGCCCTGTGTTGGCACAGAGGGACTGGTCCTAATTTTCTTGGTGTCCGAAGCACGTGCAGCCATAGTCCTCCATGAGTTAGAAGACTGTGCTTGTTGAGTCCCTCCATCACTGCAAGCACCCTCTTTTCAAGAATCCCTTAGGTCTGTCGATCTACCCCTTTTCTGGGCCATCGGTTAATCATTTACTGTCCCCAGTTACATGAAAGGAGAGTGTAAGAGGCTGACCAGCACTGCAGGAGTCCACTGTGGAGATGAGCTGGGTTCACAAGGAAGAGCCGGCAAACAGCAGGGCTTAAGGGCCACCTTGTGCGGGGTGCCCAGGAAAGCAGGGGAAGGAAGCTGAGCTGACCGAGAATCCCACAGTGGCTTTGCTCATCTGGACTGTCCCTTGGTCTTTGACCCACACTGCTCCGGGTCCGACCCATACCCAGGAATAAGGTGTTGGGAGAAGGTCGTATCCTATGATTATTTTAAGTTCCCCATGGACAGCAGGAGTTCTTCCTCCCCACAGCCTACTTGCTTGTGAGACCTGATCCTATGGGGGAAGATATCTTTGATAAAGACATCCAAAAGAGACTTAGGAGTGTGTGTGTGTGTGTTTGTGTGTGTGTGTGCGCGCGCACGTGTGAGAGAGAGAGAGAGAAAGCACTTACCAAAGTTATACCAAATGAGGAGGTCGACGTGGGTGACAGAGAGCTTTGCTGGGTTTGTGGATGCCCATTTCTGGGGACCACAGGGACCTGCAGCCTCCTCAGCCACACAGGGGTCTCAGAGTTCTCCCTGCGAATGGGACTGGGCTGGGCAGGCTGGGCTGTGTGGAAGAGCTAGGCAGCTGTATGCCACACTGACTGAGACCATCGTGGAACAGTTGCTTTCTTATCCAGTAATTTCAATCACCTTTCTACATGCAAAAATAAACTTCTCCAAGATCATTTTAGGGCGTGCAGTAGATTCCCCAAGAAGAAGGCAACTTTTTAATTTTTTAATTTTATTTTTCACTTCATAGCTTGTCTTTCTAAGTCGCTTGCAAGGGAGTTGTCCTCAGCGAGCTGGGGGAAACATTTCCCCAGGGAGAAGCAGAGGCTGACTGGGCTGATGTTAGATGCCCGAGCCCCCACTCCTCATATTGGGCTGGGTCCCAGGCCCCAATGTGTGCAGCCAACACACACAATTATACTATCCCTTAATTAGATCCCTCTCTTTATACTGGGAAAGCCTCAGCTGCTTGTCAACGAAAACATATTTGTACCGTGGACTTAAAAATACACACACATAAATTGCCAATTATTCCCCATTCATAGACTCTGGCAAGGCACAGGCGAGAGCTGTTTGCTTTCCCTTAGGCCAAATTAAGACTTGCCTTTCATGGCAACTTATTTGCAGGAGTAATTTTCCACATCATTTAATTAGACTAATTGATTCAGCAGTTTTATCAAGCAGTAACGCAGGCTGGGTGCTTGGGGCCAATTACTCTGTGCTCTTTGGACTCACTTTGAGCAAAGATCTGATTAACTTTACTGCCTTCAAACCCAGGTCAGACCGGACCTGGTGTGTCTGCCTTTGTGGCACATGTAAGTACATGTGGGGAGCCACTAATTTATTAAGCTCTTTGAAGAGAACTGGGTGCTTAATCCAGGCGAGGGAGTCTGTCCAAGGAACAATTAGGCCACTGAAGCATGAAAGTGAGTTGTGGCGACCAGTTCCAGGGGCATAGTGAATTGAGCAGCTCCCAGTGCACTGAAGTGTCATTCTTGTCAACTGCGAGTTTGCATTTTGCAGGAGCCACACTGCATACACGGCCATGTTCTAGTTCATCCAGTGGATGGGTTGTTATGAACGATTTTTAGGAAAAACGGCTAAGGGGTAGGTACTTAGATCTTGCTAAATTGCAAATGGGTTCATACCCTGTTTTCCATCTTCTCCTTCCTCCTTTTCTGGTAAATGTGTGTTTCATGAAATGTTGGGTTTAGAGGAATGGCTATGGAACGAAAAAGAACTAATTAGAAGCCAGTGTTCATAGAGGCCGCGCTAAGGCCAGGCACTGTCCTTGACCCTTCCCATGCGTCCCTTCATTTAATCCTCATTACAACCTTACAAGTAGGTACGTACTTATGAGGAGGCATGAGAAGCGAAGGGGCTGGCCCAGAGTTATGCAGCCGGCAGGACTCATCAAGCTCTCTGCTCCCTATCGCCAATCTAGAAAGCGCTTGTGGGTGCAGAAAAACTGTATGTTTGTAAGCTATGCAGGCAGGCCATGTGTTCTACTTTTGTAATGATGTATAAATGCCCTCCTGTTAAATTAGTGAGGAAGATGAGACGGTGTCAATGTTGATTTAAAACGGAAGTCAGCAACATTTTCCTACAAAGAGCTAGATAGTAAATATTTTAGGGTTTGTAGGCCACATACAGCCTCTGTTGCAAATACTCAACTCTGCCCTGTTGCACAAAAGCAGCCACAGATAATGTGTAAACAAGTGAGTGTGGCTGTGTTTCAATAAAACTTTATTTATAAAATCAGGTGGTTGGCTAGATCTGGCCCCTCAGGCCATAGCTTGCCAACCTGTTGTCTGAAAAATGGTATTGTATGTGCTTCAGCATTAAGCCATCGGAAAACATTCTGAAAGCTCAGAAATAAATAAAAACCTATAACCCTTCTATTTTCCTTTTTTTCTATTTTCTTTAAATATAAATGAATCCACGTTTTCATGTGGAGACTGATTTCTTGAGGCTCATTCTCTCTTTGTTTTCTTCTTACAGGTGACAATTTAGTGAGTTGTATAAACTGGCCTTAAACTTGCTGTTTTGCCAACCTACAAGCAAGGGTGGTCAGGCCACCCAGGCTAATAGTGAGCGGTGGGTGAGGGGCAGAGCCCCTCTCCATAAACACCCTGACTGTTTACTGGGCTTTTAGGCCACTAGGCCTCAGGGAATTTCCGAGAGCCTGAGGTTGGCAGTGCACACCTCGGTGAGGCATACCCTGTTGTCACTGTCCAATGGCAAACGTGCCTTGGTCCTGTACGCGGTCAAGAACACCTCTGTAATAACTTTTCTGTCTTAAGTTTGAGTTTGCAAGGATTCTAAAGCCAAGTTAAATGCTCTGAGGCTTTATGTCTGTGACTCAGGCAACTGTCAGCCACCCGGAGAGGAGAACAGCCTCTCAGCGGAGCCACTGAACAAGATGGGAGGGGGCGATCTCTTCCCAGAGAAACAAAGACAGTGTTTTCATTAAAGTAATACAGTCTTAAGAGGAAAAGAAGATGAAGCAACTTGATCATTAATAAGTATAGGAATCAACAGCAAAATGTAATACCTAGCCTGGGCCGGCTGGCTCAGTTGGCTTGAGCATTGCTCCATGCACCGAAAGGTTGCAGGTTTGATTCCTGGTCAGGACGCTGTACAGGAGGCACTGATTGATGTTTTCTCTCTCTCCCTGTCTCTCCCTTCCTCTCTCTCTAAAATAAGTCAACATATCCTCAGGTGAGGATTAAATATACACACACACTATAGACACAAACATATATATACACACATATACATATATAATGTATATGTGTGTATACATATTATCTATGGCAACTTAAATAAAAAACGTAGCTTCAAAGTATGAAAGGGGGGATGGGGAAGAGATGATATATTTTTTCTTTGTATATCTTTTTATTTTGTTGTATAAATCATATCCTGTTTTTGTAGAAAAGCATCAAACTCATAAAACAAAATAATAAATAGTAAATAATAAAATAATTGTCTCACCCTCTAAAATAAGAAAGGAAAATGTCCTGTGACGGTTTTTAGTTTTTATTTTTGTTATTGTCTCTGGAGTCAGAGGTGCCTTCCAGGACCGAGCTGGAGGCTTGGGGATATGTTGCTGGAGCTGTAAGAAGAACGACACATTGATATGGATAGAGGAGAGGTAGTCAGCCCAACTTGATGTATGCGCCCCTGTTGGCTTCAGACAGGTATGTGGGAATGGCTTCAGATGCCTGAGAAAGGCTTGATTTGGAGATAAACTGGAAATTCCCGAGAAGGAGGGTACAGGGAGTTGGTTGTTTTCACAGGCTCTAGGAGATACCACTCTTCTGAGATGATGTTCAGAGATTGTCTTTAGTTATGTGGCTGTAGCCTTGCTCCTGTCTTTGGCTAGCTTCTTGTCCCTTATGCTCTTTCTTTCTCTCTTCTGTATTCCTTCTTCTCACCATCTCAACATACTCCCTTTTCCTTCTCTGTTTCACCCTGTAGCCGAGGGTATCCTTCATGAAGAAGGGAGACTGCAATTTCTGTTTAAGTGCCTGACAAAGAATTGCCAACCTAACCCTGTGGATAATGGCTGAAGTTCGGAATAGAAATTTGAGAATCACACACATTGCAAAGGAGAGACTCTTACTAGAAATAAAACATGCTGCTTTGGTGTAGGTATGTTTTGGGCTAGATTATGGGAAGTGCACAGTCCCAAGTCCAAGTTCTCAATGCATAATGTAGGCAACTTGATCAACAAGATTATAAAAGTGTCTCTCAGGAAATGATTGAGCTTTTTCCCATTTATAGGAAAAAAGGTTCCAGGTTCACTTGTAAAAATTAACTACATTTTTCAACAACATATGGGAGCTTGTTAAATTTTTGTTCATTCAACAAGTATTTATTAGGTCCCTCCTTTTTTACAAACATTATGTTAGACTCAAAAATATAACAGTATATATAAGACAGGTTTCCTTCCCTCAAAGAGATCCTCAGCTAATTTTCGTTCTGCTGCATCATAAGTGTCCCTGCTACACCCGTCTGGTCACTCTTCTTTTTTGGAAGTTCCTCTGGGTAAGGTGAGTACACATCCTGGTTTGTTCAGGACAATCCCACTTTCTGTCTATTGTCTATGGGAATTATTGACAACTCTACCTTTTGCTCTCCAATATGTCTTAGTTTGGTTTATAATAATGATTCAGTAATCCTAAACATAGGCCCTGATATATGAGAATGCCTAGGAAGACATGTTTTTACCTGGTGACCTGCTCTTTTGTTCACATCTCATTGAACCTGTAATCAACACTGTCCAAAGAAGAGCCAATCAGAGGCCGTGTCTCAAAAGTTTGCACTGAGACCCACAGGTGGAGCCACATCGAATTGACTGAGTGATGGAGTTGAGGTCGGGAGGAGTGGTGGCCAGATCTGTTACCGTAACAACTCAAAGCCATCTTTGCAAGCTATCATTTTGGAGGAAAAGGAACCAAGAGCCTTAGAAAGAAGCCATGTAGTGGCAGTGCTGTGTGTGAGGGATGTGAGATTCTAGTTTTAGTCATTAAGGAGTCAAACACCATCAATGAGCTTGCAAGGAAGCATGGCTTCTGCTCCCCTCCAGCCCCTTTCCCAGTGAATACCAGAGGGCATCTGGCAGTGGAACGAGACTCCCTGCTTGAGTAAGTGCCACGAGTGCCTCAAACCACCCCCCTTCCTTTCCCAGGGCTCTTCTGCTCTCTGAAGTCAATGGAGGGAAACCTCAAGAGAATCACTCATAACTTCACATATAGACTCTTGAAAGTAAGTCCAGCAATTAGAAGAAGTTGGACATTCTATTCCCTGGTTATGACATCGCATCAGCAAGCCTGAGAACCTGTACAAATGCTACCAAAGAGGCAGAAAGAACCCTTCAGAGGTGGCGCAGTGTGCTACCAGGCAGAGATAAAAAGTTCCCTGTATGGGTCCTGAGAGCATGGAAGATAGATCCTGCACATACCATGGACCCAGATTCGGGATTAGGAAGGGTATTTGGGATTTGCGCTGGTAGCATTGCAGAGGCCAAAGAAATTTTGGAATATCAGAACAAGTGGATGAATCTGTTGGCTATAAGACAGGTAAAAGAGGTAGGCTACGCCTCAGGGAGTGTCTCTAAATTGAGCCCTTTATCAGGGTTCCTGGATAAAGAGCCAAGTTGGCAGTTATGACCAACCAAGGTGAAGCCTGGAAACATCTGAAAGCCCTCTCTGAGTGGCCACGTAAGAAGGTATGTACCTTCTGTCCATCTGCTCTCCACCCCAACATGAGAGTGGGGATGAATAAGGAGGTGTGTGAGAGCAGACTGTGTCTCGCTAACCCCTGGCCAAGCCACGTGAGCTCCCAGTGTAGCCTACCCTGAGGTTGGGAAGGGGGAAAGAGAAGAGCTTCCCTTGAATATGGAACTGAAGGTGTACGATTGATAGCACTGACTCTTACAGATTGAAATTGAGAGTGCTCTGATAATAAATGTGATAGGAAACCTATGCTGTCATCTCAGTTTTGGTTAAGAGTGCTGCACTCAGAGAAAAAGGGCAGTTCAGCAGAGCCTTGTTGGTGGCAGACACTCGATAAAGGGACTTCTTCCATGTTTATCTACCAATGAGTTGAGACTCCTCATTAAACCAGTTTGTGGACAGAAACTGCTAGAGCCTCTCTGAAATTCAGCAGCTATATTCCCTGGAAAACCTTGGTAGCCCAGCATGATCAGTAAGTACCTCAGAATGATCAGATGCCTCAGTAAGATCAGATACCCCAGCATGATCAGTACCCCAGTGTGATGAGGTACCCCAGCATGATCAGTACCCCAGCATGATCAGTACCCCAGTGTGATGAGGTACCCCAGTATGATTAGTACTCTAGCATGATCAGTACCCTAGAGTGATCAGTACCCCAGTGTGGTCAGATATCCCA